>RJVU01057378.1:732333-750234 GCA_003731715.1 Anabarilius grahami
GCATAACATAATAATATAAAAATATATTCCATTTTATTTATTTACTCTACCTGTTGTTCTGAAAGACCTCAAAGCCATAGATGTCGAGCAGACCAATGACAGAGGCGTTTTTACTGTTGAATGAATCATCCTGCGAGACATTAAGAGCACAGAAATATTCAACAACAGCTGTGGCACAACATTCAGACTAAACATACACAGACTGTAACATCATTTGGTGAGAATGCGTTCCAATAACTCCCATCGGAAAACTGGAGTAGTCATATCCTGTGTCATTTCTTTGCATTCTCCACGTGGGGGCGCTAAATATTCACATTAGTTAACTTGACTCCATCAGAGAATTTGAAAAGACATGAAGCTGATAGTGTATTTAACAGCAGAAGTCCATACCTTGAAGGCCAGAGAGTCATTAATTTTGTTGACCAGCCAAGTAAAAGTACGACCGTATATGGCTTTAGATAAGGCATCCCGTGCTGAAGCGGCCTGCTCTTGATTTAAAGGACTCATCAGCTACAACCCAAACACAGACAGTGGAATTATGGGAAACATTCATAAAAAATTATTACATATTGTACACACATACAACATTTTACACACCAAGTGTGAAATGGGAAAAAAGTTTAAAGCTAAACAGCACTATTTTATTACAGATGGTTTGAATGCAAGCTTTGAATAAAATGGGATTTGACATTCTATCACATTTCAACATTTTCATGTTTTTTGAAGAAAATGTTAGTGGTGTTTTTACATGCAACACCTGCCGTCCACCTGAAAGTGATATTCTATGATATTCTGTTCTTTATCCCTCATATGATGTGAATCTATGGGATTTTTTCACCCTTTTTATCATCAGTCAAAAACCATGCATATGATCAAGAGTAATAGTACACCTCTCCTTAAACTAGTTTTGCAAAATCCCATGTCCAAGTATGAGCAATAGTAATAGTGATGTTTACCTTAGCAACATGATTAATTAATATTTTAACTGTAAATAATTGGGAACATACCTCTTCTCCTTTGGCAATTATCTTTTTATGCGTTAGAGCCTCTTTAAGAACAGTGCCGTCAACACCTAACAACTGCAATATCACAAATACACACAAACACAGTCAAAAACAACCCCCTTCCATGCAATTTTAGGAAAGGAAAAATTGGTAGAGGTTTTAACACAAACAGAAAGGTAACGCACATGTGGTCATAGCCCAGTGATATAAATAAACTGTCCTATTACCCTGGCTAAGTATTTAATCTGTGTGTCTGTAGTGATATAGGAACTGCCACTGTCCTCGCCTCCGTACTGGACATTCCCCAAGTGTAGAACACTGGCAATAATGTTCAAAAGCTCCTGTGGGGAAAGAGACATGTGAATGAGACAAAAGATCAAAATAAAGAGGAAGAACTTTCTGTTTCTAAGAGAAGAGCATTTACTTATACTTCATAGTGTGTATGTGTGTGTGCGTGTTGTGATTGGTCGGTCATACCTCCACTTCATCATCAGTGAAGCCAATGACGCTCAGGGCTTTCCTCACTATCTTCCAGTCATTTCGGTCATTTATGGAGCTCACTTTGGGACAGTTACCCTGAAAACACACGCACACACACACACACACACACACACACACACACACACACACACACACACACACACAGGTTTGTTTTGCTATCTTAGTGGGGACTCTCCATAGGCGTAATGGTTTTTATACTGTACAAACTGTATTTTCTATCCCCCTACACTACCCCTATCCCTAAACCTAACCATCACAGGAAACATTCTGCATTTTTACATTTTCAAAAAAACATCATTTAGTATGTTTATTAATCCATTTCCCTCGTGGGGACCGCTGGCTGGGCCCCACGATGTAGGTGATCTCAGGTTTTTATTACATCGTGGGGCCATTTGGTCCCCACGATGTAATATAAACAAGAACACACACACACACACACACACACACACATACACACACACACACTCAGCACAACAGAGGAAACCAAGGGAGGAGGGGCTCCTCTTGACTTCCTCTATTAAACACCAGGGGAGCGAGAGGAAGGGACATTCCTGCATACTTGTGGGAAAATTTATGATGCCATTTATGATGAATACTCATACACATGTCCAACATAAATGCATGTGGTAAACTGAACTGAAATTTTAAGGGGGCTTTTTTGACATTTTTATTAATAATGAAAGCCTGTTTCCACCTCACAGTAAAAAATTAAAAAGGTAATTCTGAGAAAAAGTTTGAAATAAGACAGTCACAATGTGAAACATGAAGTGAAATTTCTTGAAATAATCGCAATTGTGGGAAATAAAGTTACAAAACCAAGAAATACTCGCAACTGTGAGATATAGTGGCAATAACGACAAATAAAGTCACATTTGTGAGATTTAAAATCAATAATGAGAAAAAAAGTTGACATTACTCAAGTCATAATAATCAAGTCAAATAAAGAGATGAACAAGGTGAATCACAACAAGGTGAATCACAACAAGGTGAATCACAACAAGGTGAATCACAACAAGGTGAATCACAACAAGGTGAATCACAACATTTAGATTTGAAGAAAAAAAAAAATACAAAAGGTACAAGACTGTGTACTTCACGGATTTAGTGATAGAAAGAACTACAATCCCATGAAGCATTACGAACAGCATAATCAAATTAAAAACGATGGAGAAATATAATACTACCCATTTAAAGGTGTAGTGTGTAAGTTTTAGCGGCATCTAGCAGTGAGGTTGCGAATTGCTCAGTCCACCGCTCACCCCTCCCTTTCGAAGCACATAGAGAAGCTACGGTGGCCGACACAGGACAAAGGTGTCATTGCTTAATATGTAAGGGGAGCCGCGGTGTATGTAGATAGAAATGGCTCATTCTAAGATAATAAAAACATAACGGTTCATTATGTAAGATCTTTATACACCACTGAAAACATAAAACTGAAGTTCTGTATATTATATTGCATTTCTGTCAATAGATCCTCCTAAAATGTACACATTGCACCTTTAAAAATGTTGATTATATACTGTATATATAAAAAATATATTTTAAGTTTGTTGCAAAATATGCACATACATTCAAATAGTTAAGCATTTTGACCAACTCAATTACAGTGCTTCATGGGAGTGGGTGGAGCTACTAAGATCTTTTGGCACATTTCGCTTGTTTCGACTCTGTGATTGGTGGAATTTTCTGTACAGCATCATGGGTAAAGTAGTTTTTCACCATGAATTCTGCTGTTAAACATGACTATACTAGATTTTTTTTTTGAAAGTTATTTTTAAGAAATAACGCAGGTTAACAGCTCCAACAGAAGCAAATACAATCAATTCAAAACATCGTAGCTGACAGTAAGGCTGTTTATAAAGGTTCACATGTTATCGTTAAAAATCAATTTCCCTATGGAGAAACTGAATGGAGTTTTTACTTCTGGGACCGGACTGTTGCACTCTATAACCAAAAATTAAGAAATGTTGTCACACTGCGAGATATAGTAAAAAAAAAAATCACATTTCGAGATATAGTCACAACTGTGAAATATAAAATCACATTGTGAGATGTAAAGTCACATTGCAAAATATAATGTAAAACTGTAAAACTAAATTTCAAGTACCTTTTTATTTAATTTTTTTAACTGAGGTGGAAACAACTTTCATAATTAATGAAGGGACGACAAACAGAGACAGACATAAGAAGGGTCAGATTTTAACCAGCATCTTTTACTTGACCAGCATGACCCACTGTGACTGAAGCATGTGTGCTAACTACTAAGCCACAGCTTTTTCTTAAATGTACAGCTTTCTTTCCACCTCAGACATCTGCGGTAATCATAACAAGTGTGTGAGGTCTGTCTCACCTTCACCAGATACTGGTACTGTTGTGCGTTCTTTTCCAGGCCCAGCCTCCTCAGCAGATCATCCTCTCCTCCTTCAATAAGCTGATAGAAGATGTGGAAGTTCCTCTCGCCGTGGCTCTGGTGTACGACGCGTGATTTCTCCAGCAGGTAATTTATGATGTGACCCCCTACCGGAGCACCCTGCCAACGGGGACACCCAAAGGGAGAAGCAGAGGGGATAATACCGGGTTTCTGACACGCATGCAAGCACGCATAATTTCACAAAAACACACAAGCACGTAAACACGCAGGTGGATGCAGCCAAATCCCCAACCCAAGGAGAAAAGTGTAGGGGTAAAGGTGTATCGACAGAAGGTGGATCACAGCAATTGAGACGTGAGCTTTGCTTGATGATCATGTAACATCATTAATATTGTTAAACAAATTATCAAACTCACCTTGAAGTCAAACTGAATGTCCATGTATTTCCCAAAGCGACTGGAATTGTCATTTCGTAAAGTTTTCGCATTTCCAAAAGCCTGAGAGAAGAGTTATTCAAAGGAAAACAAACAATATGTGAAGGAAAAATAATTTATATAACAATTCAGTATGGCATACAGAAAATCAATCTTTATAATGTACACAAATATGATTATACACACACTCTACTAGATCCACAAACACTGCTGGTTTACAGGGAAGCACCCCATCTGCAAAACATCTGGCAGAACGGCAGTCTGAACTGCTTGCGTTGGCCTTCCCATTTTTAGATGTCCTTCAAGTATGTCCCAGTCTTATCGCACAGATAATAACAGTGGCGTATAATTACTGAAGAGGTTTATACTGAAACCAGGACAACAAACTGCTCTTTTCCTTGGCATCGCTGAGAGTCGTTCAGAGCACTTTCCACTATGACAGCAGTCCAGAGCAAAAATTACAGCGCATACTGATCTCACCACTATATGCTGGCATTTGTAGATTAGTAAAATGTGCTGTGTACATGTTTACCTCCAGCACAGGGTTGGATTGTAGCAGGCGATCTTTGACGGTCTGCACGTGATCACTGGCAGGGCAGGTGACGGCGTAGTACTGCAGAACCTTCTTGGAGGCTTCTGTCTTGCCAGCACCACTCTCACCTGAGATGAGGATGCACTGGTCCCGTCTCTCAGTCCGCATGGAGCGGTACGCATTATCAGCCACGGCATAACTGTATAGGGAACATGTCAAGACCATAAATGTTATTAAAAAAAATTATTTTACTTTGTGAAATCTACTTATCAAAAAATATTATATTATTTGTAATATTATAAAATATTACAATAATACAATAAGTTCTAAGTTTTTAGGCTTAGAATCTCTATCCATTAGTCGTGGCCTAATGGATAGAGAGTCGGACTTGTAACCCAAAGGTCATGGGTTCGAGTCTCAGGTCCGGCAGGGATTGTCGGTGAGGGGAGTGAATGTCCAGCGCTCTCCCCACCCTCAATACCACGACTGAGGTGAGACCCTTGAGCAAGGCACCGTACCCCCAACTGCTCCCCGGGCGCCGCAGCAATGGCTGCCCACTGTTCACGGTGTGTGTGTTCACTGCTGTGTGTGTGCACTTGGATGGGTTAAATGCAGAGCACAAATTCCGAGTATGGGTCACCATACTTGGCCACATGTCACATGTCACTT
This sequence comes from Anabarilius grahami, assembly GCA_003731715.1. Classification (NCBI taxonomy): domain Eukaryota; kingdom Metazoa; phylum Chordata; class Actinopteri; order Cypriniformes; family Xenocyprididae; genus Anabarilius; species Anabarilius grahami. Next base: position 737,845 of record RJVU01057378.1, read on the forward strand.
CATGTCACTTAATAATGATAACAACAATAATAATAATAATAATTACAAATCTAAATTAAAAATTAAATATTTATATAGATTAAAATTTATATATTTGAAATTAAGATTAATTTTAATAATTTACAGCCTTTTAATTTCATTAATTCAATTTGCTTAAATTCAAAGAATTAAAATACAATAAAATCACATTAATTATAAGCAAAAATTAAAGTACAATAACTAAATAGGCAATAATGTAATATTATTGCTTATTTATTATTGTATTTTAGCTTGTTTTTGATTTAATTTAAATTTTACACACAGACTAATAATTAATAATACACTCAATACACATAATAACAACAATAAATTAATAATAATACTAAACACTAAAAACATAAGTTGCTTAAGTAGATAAATACAAATCTTTACAGATTAAAAATTGCATATATAAATTAAGCAAAAATTAAAATACAATAATAAAAAACATCAATTAAAATATTAATTAAAATATGTATAGCACTTTTAAGTAATAATAATAATCGCAATAATAATGATTAAATATCTTAATTAAAATGCATGCCTTAATATTTCTAATAATCTCTCTTGATGTTATAATGTATGTGCAATGTGGCTTCAGATTCCTTTTCTAAAAGCATTAAAATAAAACATTCCTTTGGTAGAGCTTAAATGGACATTCAGGTGTCAGTAACACTGCGTAAACAGTGGAAAAGCTTAGTGATGGATGAAGTTACAAATCACTTTCATGAGGAAAGACCAGGGAGACACCACAGAGGGTCTGTGTTTTTTCAACATGCATGTGAGCTGAGATAACGTTTTCATCACTTTTACACATCTGCTATCAGTGTGAGATGAGAACTATAGTATAGCGGGTGCACAATCATCCGCTTTGGGTGAACTATAACTTTATACATCACTATATCTCTCTGGCTAACTGAAATCTCCCAAACACACATAAACCTAACAGATGAGATTGTAGGATAACTTTAGTTTATAGTCCTCAACATTCCTTACAGATATTCCAAGGGAACTTCTTCCTCACTAACAGAAGGCAACAAGAAAGATTACCAAGACCCACCATAAAAAGTCCATAAAAATGTAGATTAGGCATTTCACATATTTAATAATAATACTAATACATATTCTATAAAAAGTAGTCTACAGAAATGTTTATTTTGTAGTCCTAAAATCTGGAAGAAATTTTGCATTTTGGTTCCCTATTGGAATTTTTCTTTGTTTTAATATTCATTTGAAGTGACTATATATTTTTGTTTTTAAAACATAGGTTGTTAAACAAGAACCACAACTACCACAAGGATGTGAGTTCACATGCTTGACAAATCGGACAACTGTTGTAGTCCTTATTAAGCAAATAAAAAACATTATGAGCCCTCCCATTAGCCTACTCTACACAACAGAAGAGAGCAGAATAGTGGGTAATAATGACTTCTTGCTGATGCCTTACATGTGAGGTGAGACTTCATAGAAATTGACGCCCCTGTATCGTTCCATATGCTGTTTAGTGTAAATCTCCAGGTCTTTGTAGGGGTTCATGGACACCAGCACTGAGCCAATGTACGTCTGTGGGAGAAAGATAAACACACAGTGGTCACATCAATACTCTGAGCATTATGTGTGAATAGAACAGGAACAACAGCTCTTACATAAATAAGGTTCTCCTTGAAGCGCTTGCGGAGGTTCTCGATGAACGCCACCTCGCTGGTGTGGTTCTCCAGCAGGACAAAGTCCTGCACACCCACCCGGTCCCTGGCTGTCAGGGCGCTCTCCATCATGACCCGGATTCCGTCACTGCCCACCGACTGAGAGAGAAAGAGCAGAACTGAGATACAGATTCACACTTACACCCTTGAGACGCAGAGCAACGAGAGGTGATATATAAACACTGCAACACACACAGTATGTCAAGGCCCTCTGAGAGCCTTGAGAATGAACTCAACCACTCCATCATAACCCCTCCCATATTATATCATACACCGACTTCAGCTCATTTGAAATACAGCTAAATTAAGCTTTTAATTTAAAGCAATTGTGAAAGGAATTTCTCACTGAACCACATTTACCTTCGTGAACAAGATGTCACCATCTGAATAATGGATTTGTGTCGAGCACAATATCAAGTTAAAGTTAATACTCTAAAACACTAAAAAGTACCAGGAAGTACTACCATGACTTTTTTGACAAGGTACCACAATACCATGGTTTTTAGGCTTAGAATTGCAATACCATTAGGAATGCAATATACACTACTGTTTAAAAGTTTGTTGTCAGAGAGATTTTTTTTTTAAAGAACTTAATGTTTTTATTCAGCAAGGACACATAAATTGATCAAAAAGTGACAATTAAGACTTTTTTTGTTTTTGTTTTTATAAATCTATACAAGTTAAATGCGGTTATACTGACCTTTCTATTCATCAAAGAATCCTGAAGAAAATTTATCATGGTTTCCACAAAAATATTAAGCTGCACAACTGTTTTCAACATTGATAATAAATGTTTCTTGAGCCGAAAATCAGCATATCCGAATGATTTCTGAAGGATCATGTGACACTGAAGACTGGAGTAATGATGCTGAAAATTCAGCGTTGCATCACAGGAATAAATTGCATTTTAAAATACATTAAAACAGAAATAGTTATTTTACATTGTAATAATATTTCAAAAGATGTGTGTTTTTACTGCATTTTTGATTAAATATATGCAGCCTTTGTCAGCATAAGAGACTTACGAAAAAAACTGAACAATAGTGTAAATTGTCATATCAGTTATTAAGTGATATTAAAGATTTTTACATTTATCAGTATTGGTTGATATTGGATATAATTTTAAATAGGTCGATATAAGATAATTAATTATACATGCTCATTTACCTAATTTTTACCTTTATATTTAATAACTATAATAAATAACACAGTTAAATGTAATCTTCAACAAAACTCAAAATGAATATGTTTTTCATACTCTATATTATATTTTTCTGGTGTTTTATTTAAAAATGTATGTAAACAAAACAGCATTGAATCTTAATATCAGCCATTAATCGTATTGGCCAATCTATTAACACCGCACATCCCTACAAGGTATTATTTGAAGTACCATATAAACACTGTTGTATATGAATATGGGAATCATTATAAGTATCATGGTACACTTGTATTTAAATACCATAGTATTACCATCTGATCCCATCATTGCTCCATGGCACCACCACAGTACTATTTATAAGGGTACAAGGCTGTTTTCTCTATCATTAACATGATTACATTACCCTTACAAGAAACAAGAGGCTGTAAACCATCAATTTTCACACTTAAACCACATCAGTGCAAACTCCACCCAAACTCAAAACAGAAACACTGTCATACTCACATCTATTACCGCATCTGTGTTTTTAAAGAGAAAACCCTTCTCCACAATGGAGGCCTGGGTTTTCCGCATTAGATTGCCAATATTTGACAAATCCATGGTGTTGATTAAACCTTAACCGTCGATCCTTGTCCAGAGATGCTCTTTAGCACAGGCATAAACTAGTAGGACACAAAAATTTTCTAGCAGGTCACTTGTCATCTGATGTCTGTAATCCTGATCAAAGAGGACTATGGGTGACACTTCCTAGCTTGAAACAGAAAATCGCACTTACACCCACTCACACACACAAACGCACTCAGATGAACAAATGCGTGATTATGCATTGAAATACACACAGTCACATTGTGTGAACGCACCAGCTGCCACGGCTGTTGTTTTGCTATTGACACAGCAGCGGCCGTCCCCTGGAGGGAGAGACAGAGAGAGACAGATAGAGCACACCTGAGCAAGCACTTTAATTAAGGTGATGTACAACAACTACAACAGAACCGAGCGAGAGGGAGGCTAACGGTGGGAAAAAAACAAGCAGTAAGAAAAACATAACAGCCGAGCAGGAACAGTCGACAAGTGTAGTGCCAGGAAGTGACTTCATTCCCAATCCGTCAGCCTGCTGAATGCCCCAACAGAGCTGCATCATCTCTGAAAGTCTAACACGGCTTTGCAAACTCTCTCTCTTCTTCCCCATTAGGCCGGTTTTGACTTTCCAGCTCAAAACTGGTTTCATTCAATCTGCAAACACCCACATGGAATCCAGTTTTCACAAATCAGAAACAAATAAGTGTGCGGAGTCTGCCGACACTCATTCCCAAAGATCATATTTGAAAAACAAATTAAAATACTGTGCAGTAAACATGACACACTTTACTTAATCTTGTCTTAATCGCATTTACTAGTTTGTCTGCATGTTCTACTGCAGTGACACAGAACTGACAGTTAATAATCGGTGGTGGAGTCATAATCAAAACTAAATATACTGGCTATACAGACATGACATCATTTGCTGGCACACTCAAGCATAATATGTCCAGCCCATTGACTACTCTACTTACTCTGAAACATAGGGCTGTGCCGGTCAACTCGACTACCACCCCACCCCATTGTGGTACACCAAAACACATCTTTTGTATGTGAATGCAGTTTTACGTGAATATTATGACACGAATGAAGCAGAAAGCTTTGTTCACAAAAGAAATAAATTAGCAATTAAAAGTTACATCGCAGCCATGGAAACATGGATTTGTGCCGAATGAGAGCGGTATTTATAAGCCCAAAAATGTAAGCCATTTATTGGCTTTGTATTCTGTTTTGCAATCTTGTCACCTGATTTTCCACAAATTATAGTTAAATATGTGGAAAATCATGTTGTGAAACAGAACACAAAAAAACAAATGGCTTAAATTTTTGAGCTCATATACCGCTCTCATTTGGCACAAATCCAAATGTTTCCATGAGTTATTCCACTGGACATGAAATCCAAATCTTCACTCATGTCTTACCCATTTCCACAGGGGATTATAAACGTTTCATCCGTTTGTTCACTATTAATTATTATATTCACATCCTTTACTGTGGTAAAGTAGAAAAGCGCTGTAGGACAGATACTTTTTTGTTGCACGACAAATTCTATTTAACACAGTTTGCGCATGTTAGACTTGGTAAGGCACTTCAAGTCTATTTGTGTAACGCATTTCACATACGGCGGTAATTTAGCTTCTCTTTCTCTGGCAGTGCAACATCAAATATAGCCTAAAAGTCTTGCACCTGCGGAAGATAAAATTTTCTCTTCAGACCGTTTACGACAAGTGTCAGTTGCTTTGGAACATCAGATGACGACATGAAGATATTAGACGAGATGGTCTCTGTCCTGCTTGTGTCCCACATCCCTCTCAAAGAGCAGAGTGTTATAAATGATGTTATATTTATCTTTGTTGGGAAATACAAATCAAATGTTGTTTTTTTCATTTAATATTTATATACTTTCTTATATTATTTAGGTAACCATTATTTAGTGATATTCATTTCAATGTTTTACAGCCTGTAGTGTATTGTTTCACTGATGGAAGCACTAAAATAAAGACGATTGTTTGTTAAAAACAATGGATGTTTGAGCCCCTTTTTTTTTTTTCATATGTTAAAATGTATTTAATTTAGGTCAATACTCCCTTCCCCAACCACTTCACCACCAGTAGCTGGTCCATTGCTACCACAGTGGTAAAGACTGCCATGCCACAGCCCTACTGAGTACTGAGACACTTATATAATACCGATCCGCTTGTACTTTGATTAAATATTTGCCATTTAAAGGGATAGTTCACCCAAAAATAAAAATTCTGTCATCATTTACTCACCCTCAGGTTGTTCCAAAACTGTATAAATGTCTTTGTTCTGTTGAACACAAAAGAAGATATTTTAAAGAATGAGGATAACCAGACAGTTGACGGTAGCCATTGACTTCCATAGTATATTTTTTTTCCTACTATGGAAGTCAATGGTGCCCCAAAGCAGCCTGGTTACAAACTTTCTTTGATATTCCTTTGTGTTCAGCAGAACAAAGAAATTTATACAGGTTTGAAACACCTTAAGGGCGAGTAAATAATGACAGAATTTTCATTTTTAGGTGAACTATCCCTTTAAAGAGATCAGTATTTTCATGTTATGGGCGATAAACGATAAAATATGCCATATTAGAATTCTACACTATTTTTTCTAAATAAACATTTAAAAAAAAATAATAATAAATCTATAATTTTAAATGATAATTCAGACATCACAACATTATAATGTACAGTGTGATAACTGAATATTTATTCTGACATGCTAAAGATTACATTTAAAACTTTAAATTAGGGATGCACCGATTCGCCTTTTTCGCTTCCGATACCGATTCCGATCCCTGGGATTCAGTATCGGCCGATACCGATCCGATATTCAAGGAACGTTAATAATAAAAAAAGTGCTAAATTACCTGTATGCCGTGGAGTGTCACCTGCGGTAGTGTGCCGTATAATATATATATATATATAAAATCTCAAAGGTCGCGTTAACCGAAAAGTTTGCGTCACTGATGGAATTTTTTTAGCAGCGACGGAAAAAAATCTGCAGCCCGTCCGTCATTTTGACAGATTACTGAGGCTGATGTAACTTGTAACTGTAATTCCCACCTCTGCCCAGTAGGTGGTGAGTGGCTCCAGTGTGTCTGCAGAGCAGAGTTCAGTCTCCAGAATAAAATGAAAACAATGCGTTTGATTACACGCACCCTGTTTACGTCCATTTTATAATAATAAAGTTATAATACTTATACTTACATAGTTAAGTTTCTAATCCAGTTCGTTTTGTTTTAAATAGTTTTATTTTTCTTGCTGACTATAAGTTTATGGTCAACGAATGGCTTTTCTGAGGTATATGTGACATTGTTTGCAACACTGATTGAACTGACGTGGTACAGATTTCGTTAAGCTACTGTATCTTTCAACATATTTTTTTGATATTCATTATGTTTATTTCCTTCTGTAGTAAAGAGGTAGATGATCGCGTTCACTCACGATCCTCAAAAAGTGTTCAAGAAGAAAACTGAAAAGTGACGCAGTCTTTAACTTTCTTTTCATAATATAAATAAGTGCATAGCCTAGGCCTATCCTATAAGTTTGTGAATAAATATGAAAATGTGGACGAAATCAGAACCTATTCAGGGTAGGGTTGCACGGTGTACCGGTACTACGGTAGTATCGCGATACTAAAGCTTCAAAACACTGGCGATGCCATAGTATTTTTTAAACGGTAGTATCGTCAGTACCGTAAGAAATGTTGTCGGCACACTTCAATTGAACATGCATGCCTGCAAAAACATTACACGAGACTGCCGTTGCCTGTCTGCTGTGCCCTGTGTTGTAAATGCTCTGTAGAATTAGCGCCTTATTGTTTCCCGATGCTTCAGTTAATTTTGAAATGAGATAAAGTTGCACTTGCCCGTTGTTGTTCGCACTGCATTTTATCTGGAGAAAGGGTCTGAAATTCACTTAATTAACATCTTAATATCTTTATATAAGAATGATTTCTCACAATTTTTCCGTTGCTCATTTGACCACTTCTGGAAATGGTGTTAATAGTTTGTTTCTAGAAACATCTTTGCGAAGACGATTCAGACAAATGCAATTCCATTCATCAATAGGCTATAGCGGCTTTGCACTCGGTTCTTATCAATCATATCAACCGTGATTTTAACATTATAAATGTATTATATGTTTTAATATACATACTGCTCTCCAGTCAGGGTTGGAAATTTCAAGATAAGCTGGCAAAAATGCTCCTGATAGTTCGTGACACGCAGGGGCGTAAATCGCGGGGGCGACTATCTGAGTGCTGTCCCCCCAAAAAATATAATTAAAAACCACGCTAAGTATTGTAAATAAATTATATATACTTAAAATAATTGTGTAAGTAGTAAAACAATACAAACGCAAACGGACGTTTTAAGTTAAGAAACATTTTGAGTCCCCCCTCCCGTGCCTCACAGTGGTTTGGTCCACCGCGCACGTCACACTCGTGTGTGTAGAAGTCCAGCGGCGCCGGCGGGAGAGATTGAGAGAACAGTTCTATTTTATTCAAAAACATCGGATGAAGTGATTATTTTCTCTTTAATACTGACGATGCTGAGTAATTAGTCATAACAAAAAAAAAAGAAAAAAAGATGACATGATATTTTTTTCCGCGAGTCCGCTATTTTAGCGATTACAATGTTAGCTTGTTTGCTAGCTTGTTTAGGATAGCTTGTTGGATACTAAGTCTCCCACACCAACAACAATTAACATTGTGATAAGAATATGTGAACTGTAATAAGGCTAATAGATTTACTGTTGTGTGTTCGGGTTTTGCTCAGTGTGTATTCGTCGTATTTTGGTGACTTGGTTGTAAACAACTTAAAAAATATTCCAATAAATAAATGATTTAAGAAGAAGAATATTTTGGTCAATTTAGTTTTGTCATTGAACCAAAGAGAAACTGAGCATAATGGCAGTCTTCATGCCACACTAATAATAGTAGTAAGGTTTTCTTCTGTGTAACATTACATATATCCTTTATAAGTAAAATTTGGCTGTATTATTTGTGTCCCCTTCAAAAAGTGCTCTTGAGAAATTTTTTGTTTATTTACTGTCAGATGAAATTTACGCCCCTGCGTGTGCAGAATGATGCGCTTGAAGCATCATGGAGTCACAGCGCGCAGCGGCAGAGCTCCTCAGTGAAAAGTTCAAAGCACAAAGTGAAGATATCTTGATGTGTATTGTTTTACCGGTATCGTTATCTACAGATGAAGTATAATAATAGAAACATCGATTCATCTTGGAGAGAGATTCATTGTGTTGACTGTCGTAACCGAGCGCGACACGCAGTCTGAATGCTGAACTGAGAATGACTGACAGCCATTCTGACGAGCAAGTCAAACACTCCAATATTTAATTTCTCTAAGGTCAAGTTAGTGATTTTGTACAGTTAACAACTCCCTGTTGATGAGGCATTTACGTGAACTTTAATTTAACGACTTAAATATTTATCTGTACCTCAAATTAAACTGGAATGGCTTCAGAACACTTGGAATATAGTGCACAGAAACTTTATGGTGCTTTTTAATGTTTTTGTGCCTTTTGTGGAGCTTAACAATAACACAGAATAGTTCACGCACAGTATCGGATTTGGATCGGTCCCGTCCGGCCGATACCCGATCTGGCAAAAATGGCAGTATCGGAGCCGATACCGATCTGAATATCGGATCGGTGCATCCCTACTTTAAATGAGCCTTAGATGATGGCAAAAATACTAGAAATGCATGCATTTTAATATCCATATATCCAAATATCATATAATAGGTGCAATTAAATATCCAATAAATTTAATTGGATTTCCCATGTCATACAAGGATCTTTAGATTCAGAGTTGACTAAGGGTTCTGTGTGCACGTTAGCAAATGTTATCAGGGCATCAGACGTAAAAACCCTTTGAGCTGCCAAAAGACAACATAAATGAATCCAACAATTCATTTAGACCAATAAATATGCCATAACCCGAAAGCAGATCCTTGTCCCCCCCAAGTCTCCTTCCTAAGCTACTTTCTCAAGAAACAGGCTTCATTACACCATTGTTCTTTATGAATTTGCTTTCCTGCTCCCACCCCTGGTCCCCTTCCCCATGCTTGCTGGTCTACAGGGCAAGCTACGCACCTTTGCCATGTGCTCATTTTTTCCAAATGCTGCTGCTCTGAAAACAAAAGTCTGAAGGCTGTAGATACGACCGTGGGCAAATTATTCATTCTCCATTTCACTCTAGCCTTCTTTGAAAAATAAAGATCAAGGAGGGAGAGATTTGTGCTTACAAAGGCACTGGGAAGAATTGAACAATAATTGCCTTTTGCTTGACCTTCCAACATCCTACCGATTTGCTCGGTTCTTGCGAGCAGAGCTGTGTCAGGAAGATCTGCCGAGTCCAGATGTCTTCGTCAGCACTTCTCACATTGCAAGAAGACATTAGAAGTCTTCGGATACAGACGGATAGGGACCAGAGCTATGATTACAAAGATTGATTTTCTGAAAGAGTGAACGAGCAAGTCAAACACTCCAATATTTAATTTCTCTAAGGTCAAGTTAGTGATTTTGTACAGTTAACAACTCCCTGTTGATGAACAAGAGGAGAATGTGTTGTGCATTTTTTTCATAATTAATGAAGGCAGTGGATAAAGGGCACATTCCTAGATATCCTGAGCAAAGTCATGTGCGCCTCCCCTTCTCACCAGGAATGGTGAAGAATGGTGGAGAAGAAAAGTAAATCTTGTCTGCTTGCTTATGATTTCAAGCTTTTGAGGTTACCAACCTTTTCCATCCGGATTGAGTCATCTGGCTCACTTGTTACCTCGCTCTTCTTTCCTCTCCTGTTCGGTAGCAGGAAAGAACAAGGGGTGGAGACACACAGACTTTTGAGGAGAGGCACAGCTACGTTAAAAATGATGATAGATTTATAAATGTGTTTTTTCAAGTAATGCCACTATTATTATCCCAACAAATTATTAAAACTTCAAAGAATTCTACTTTTTGTGTTTATTAAATATAAATATTCAATTCAACATATATTATGTGAAAACGCTAAGTCAGTAGTTGTTAAAATGTTATTTCCACTCCCAATGCTGTCAAACATGATACATCATTTGATGACACTGTAGTGGACATTTTTATGATACTTCAGACAAAAAAGGACAAAATTGATAGATGCTGGTCAGTAATAAACTGGTCAGCGTATGAAAGAGTTAATTTACTAAAATGTGCACAGGGCCAAATGTTCCCATATTTGAAGAAACACTCATAATTCAAAGAGGCTTCCCATAACATTAAAACCAATGATGATACATGTGAGGAGGATTGTGGGGTTTCTTTTTCTTTTTTTTGAAGAGAAGTGGAAAAAGATCAGACTCCTACAGCTTAGATTCACGCAGCTGGTCAGAGGGGAAAAACATTTTTAGCACTTCTCCAAATGTAATGCAACTTTTTTGCCCCTGTTTTGCATGTCGACAATAAAGAGCTTGTTCATAGCCATGAAACACAAGTGCTTAAAACACAAACAAAAGCTGCACAAAGACCCCAACATGGGCCTTTCTGCACATATCATCCTTTAATCAAGCCATATTCATCAATAAATCTTCACAGAAGATGTCTTACAATGCTCATTTAATTACCGCCACCCAGAAGCCGAGAAATTCTATGGGTGGCATTGTAATTCACGCCAGTCTGCTGAGTCGTTGGTTGTCCTTGTGTTAAAGGGGCTGTGTTGGTTAGGAAAGTCAGCTGGTGGCTGTCAAACTCCAGGGGGAAAGTTGACAGACAGGTGTGACTGGCTCTGTCAAAACAGGTGAAGAGTCTTACATCATATGCACCCCCTCCACATGCTAAACACCCTGGCACACACACTTTTTGACTTGGAAAAGGTATAAAGTGACCAGTTATTCTTCATTTCAGCCTGCTGGACAATGCAAGGCATTCATGCCTAAAGGGCATTTGAAGAGCATGAGTCAGGAGAACTGTAAACTGCTCACGGGATTGTCACAGTATTTCCGGCTAGTTTCATTCTTACAATATTTCCTGCACAATCATATATAGGTGTATAGCTATGGCCTTCCTTAATATCTAACTATTTCACATCTCCAGTCATCCAGAGCAGCATGTCACTATGTAAACTTCATTTCCTCTTCCTGAGATTTGGATCTTCCTGTGAGCAGTGCAGCTGTTAAGCAATTCAATGGAATCTCGTATGAAACTGCACCAGATACCATAAATCTGATGTCAGGCATTCATCAGCCCTCTGCAGTTATTTGCCTACGACAAAATGTGCACCAAAGCTGAAACGTGATCACATCTAAAGTACTGCTGACCGCAAGGTTTGTTTATTTGAATTTGAAATGATGCTCTGCAAATGAGACTCGTAGCGTATCACGACACTGAATGGGTGAAGGGTGAAAGGTGAAACCCAAAATTCGATTGAGTTCTTAATCTTGAGAGCTTGTTCTTGAAGTTTCTGTTGGCTTTCAGGGGAAGGTCATGGATGACACAGACAGGAAGAAATGTAGTAGGGTGGAATGGCCCAATGACAGATGCCAGTTTCATTATCTCGCTCACTCTCACTCTCTTTCTAGCCTGGAATTCAACAGTGACTGCTGCTGGTTCAAAGCCAGAGATTGCTTCACTGTGAGACGACACTATGGCATGAACACAGATACCAATAGTCAGAATGTCCAGCATGAAAAAAGGTCCCAAGATAGGATAAGCATCTGATAGGACCAACAAACTTCAAATCCATTTTTTCAGAGGAAAAGTGATTTTCACTATTTAACAATATATTTGCGACTAGAGATTGGCTGATACTCATGCCTGGGCTGCTGAAGTAACACTTGTCAATGGATAATACATACAAATATTAACTTATAAGTAAAAAATTTTGAATTTCAGTGCACATACCTACACCCCAGGC
>RJVU01057378.1:750255-770623 GCA_003731715.1 Anabarilius grahami
AAAAAAAAAAAACATTTATTGTATAGAATACATTATATATTATTAACTATATCACAGACACATATATAAATTCACAGATAGATAGATAGATAGATAGATAGATAGATAGATAGATAGATAGATAGATAGATAGATAGATAGATAGATAGATAGATAGATAGATAGATAGAAAATTCCAGTCATTCTAGCAAATCATTACATAATCTAAACACAAAATAAATCGACAACTTTGGACCAGAACCACATATTTCACTTTCATAAGACCCTCGCTGACATTGCAGAAATCTCCCAGCTGCTTTTGTTTAGTATAGAACATGCTGTGATTCTTACCATGCCTCGATACTTCATCTTCCCGTTATTCCCAGCTTGTTACTGTAAGTGTATGAATTATTAGTATTTCCAAAACAGCGGCTCTCATTTGAGAAAGTGTGCAGAGTTTGTTATTTTAACTTTGTCTGCACCATGTGTGGGAGCGTCCCAGCTGCCATTTCTTCAGCTTTAACTTTCCTCTCCTTCCCTTCGTTTCTTTCTCTCTCACTCCCTCCCCCTCTCTCTCTCCCCCCTCGCAGCCTACGGAGGCACGAGTCAGTCCTTCTGAAAAGTGACACACTCCCCCTCTCTGCCTTCCTCGACTCATTTGCTCTGTCCTCCTGCAATGGGATTTACAGAGAAAGCAAAACTTTCCAGCCCCCCCTGTAGTAGCCCTGCATGTGACTGCCCTTAAAAACCATCCTGTGCCTCTATAAGAAAATATTACAGACAAAATGTGTAAGAAATAATATAGAAAAACACATAGTCTCATGCTGAATTCAGGGATTTGGTATTCGGAACTCTGGAAAACTCTGTTACTAGCATTGCATAATGGATGAAAAGCAGCTAGTGATTATACCAAGTGAATTTTCCTCCTCCTCCTCCTTCCATGCTGCCCAAGTGCATGCTGAAGCAAATCTGAGGCAGATTTCAGATAGGGATCCGTCAAGGAGGTAAGATTAATGTGCTCAAACTTGGCTCAGTTGCCCGAGAAAGAAAAACAGGCCAAGTGCACTTTACAATGCACATGTCACATTCACTTATAGTACTGTACTTTTAGTTTATAACCTGTTGTCACTCAGAGGCATACCACTTTAACATACAGATGAATTATGGTTATTGTTTCTGTGTGATAAACAGAATTATATAGAATATAGAAATGATAGAAAGAATGATAAAACCAAGAAGAAAATATTGTGTCAACGTCTTTCGAAAGCTCTCTACAAAATCATCGTAACAAGACTGAAAAAATGGCTATGCATCAGCACTTTTGCTTTATAGAGTGTAGGACAAAGGGTTAATGTATGAAGACACACCTCATTTTCATCTCTCCACCCAGTAAGAACACAACACACCACCTGTTCAGTCCACACACACTTGTAAAGACAGCACTCAGGTAAAACCTTAACCAAGGTCACTTCCACTGACCATAAACAGAGCAGCACCCTCTACTGGACACTCCAAATGACATAATTGTGCACAGGGAAGCTGGATTTCATATAAGTTGCAAAATATAGGAGTGAAGCATTGCACACTGTGATTCATAGAAATCTTCCCCTATTCTTTCGGTCCTATCAATCTCTCATTCTCGCTTGCTCCCTTTCTCACTTATGCCAACATAATCAGGGACCCCGCCTGCAGGAATCCGAGTAATATTTTCCAGACGGTGTGAGCTGCTCTCTCTTTCTTTCTGGGAACATTGACATTACAGGTCCAGCATGTAAGAAGTGCAGGCACAATTATGTCACTGGGCATTTTATTTGCTCACGATCTGCTCATCATGCACACGCTTATCAGTGTGCTCTAGTAAAAACTTTATAAATTTATGACGAGTGGCTGCAGTCAATGGATTACAATGGTTGTCTAAGAAACAGGATAAATAAACAGCAGTTTCTAAACCAACCCATTGTCTGATCAGATTCGCTTTGTTCGATCTTTCAAAAGCTGTCTCACTGCCATCCTTTAATCTTGGGCAATTTGTTAGTGCTCCACCTTACTGTACAGTAACTGAGCCAAATATGATAGTGCAAGCTCTCCTGACAGAGAAAACATAGACAGAACTTAATGCAATAGCTGTTTAGTAGTTAGTAGTTGTTTGTTTTGTTCATGCAGGTTTGAAATAACATGAAGAGTTAATTTTTGAGTGAACTATTCCTTTAAAAGATGGCATAATGCATTGAGCAGTGTGTCAGACTGAGTGTGCCAGACTCTCTGAACTCAGACTCTTCCTTCAGGTCACTGTAAAAGCAGGACTCGCACATCCTCACATGGCCTTTTGGCAGAGAAACAAACACTCTGAGGTTTGTTTGTTATGTAGGGCGTTCTATTCCTTAAAGTGGTCAAATGACATCCGTGGGAAATTAGCAGTGGAAACTCTGGCTTTTTTTCCCCCTGCATGCCTGTTGCTTATACTAGCATTGGCCACTTTTAGGGCCACTGCCCTTCACTTCCTCTCTCTTTATCACTCAATCTACAAAATACATTCCTTCACATGCAAAATGTTCTCACTTGCGGAATTCAAATTAGCATATTTATAGTCTATTATGCTCTAAAAGTATATACTTTACTAGTGATGGCAAAATACATACTTTTTAGTTTACACTTACACTGCTGTTCAAAATGTTGGGGTCGGTAATAATTTTTTCAGTGAAAAAAAATTAATAAAAAAATCTCTTATGGTCACCAAAGCTGCATTTATTTGATCTAATAGTTTGTGAAATATAATTGCAATTTAAAATAACTGTTTTCTATTTTATCATATTTTAAACTGTTATTAATTCCTGTGAAGCAAAGCTGAATTTTTAGCATCCATTACTCCAGTCTGCACTGTCACATGATCTTTCAGAAATCATTCTAATATATTTGTGGAAAACATGATACACTTTTTCTATGAAGAACAGCACTTATTTTTAACAATACATTTATTTTAAAAGTCTTTACTGTCACTTTTGATCAATTTAATACATCCCTGCTGAATTTAAAAAAAAAAATATTTTAAAAATATATAAAATTTACTGACCCCAAACTTCTGTAGAAAGCATGCCAGTATTGCAACATTCTACCACAGCAAAAAAAAAATTTATGTAAACATGAACATCTAGCAACATTGATTATTACTTAACAGTAATTTCAAAACTGTTATACAACTAGTTGTGTGCAATATCACACAAAAAAAAATGCTTGGATGCACATTTCAAAAATCTACCCGAAATAATAGGCTAAATTATCCGCTATCTTATCTAGGATGATACTGTTATCAAGGTTCCAAAAATGTTAATTTTGTATACTATTTAGAATGAACAGTATGTAAATTGTGCCCTAATTCTAAAAAACATCTTAAGAATTTGAACAATGGGACAACAATTAATAATGTAAATCCTAAAATACATGACATCTTTTTTTTTTAAATGGGGAAGTCTGTGCATGCAGCCCGGCTCATGTTCCACCCACTGCTGATGGCCACTCAGAGATGAGTCATAGTTAAGTCACTCCTGCACAAACAAAACCATTTTCAATCCCTTTTGTCCCTGACCACAATCATCTGTCCACATCATTTATTTGGAATTGGATCCTGGTCAGGACCTAATGATGTGGGCGAGAGGCATTTTAATTCAAATTGTGTGTAATAAGACTTATGAAAATATTTGGTCTTTGTACTTACTCAATCCATTCCCACCTCCTTTACTTCTTTTCTCTCTCACTCTCTCTGCCTCTCCCTCCTTCTCTCCGCCTACTCTGTTACAAACCTATTTATACTCTCACACTAGGACAGGTCTATTTGTAGAAATGGTTGTGTCGGGTAGAGGATGGTACAAAGGGGCCGAAGATCAAAGCTATAAACTTTGATTGCCATGTTATTCTTCAACAAATTGAATCTGCTAGCCAGCATTGAGGTTAAGAAAAGACAGAGACGAGATCCTGAGTGTAATGAATGAACTTCAAACCCTAGTTGGGTTTAACCGGAATTTGCAATACACTTCCTCTCTGTTCTGGTTGACCATTTAAATAAACTCTTCACCTCTAGAAGGCTGTTATTTGTTTTACTGTGTTCTTGCTTTCACTTTTAACATTTGTTCATGACTGAAAAGGGATAGTTTGAGCAAAAAATTATTTCTTTCTTTTGAAGAAAGTCCTAGTCGCTCTTTTTCATGCAACAGCAATCAATGGGGACCAGAAATTTCAAGCTCCAAAAAAGACACAAAAAACACCATAAAAGTATGACTTGTGCTATATTATATACCCTTTGAAGCCATATGATAGGTTTAAGTAATGAACAGACCTAATTTAAGTCACTTGCAAAGTCCCCCTAAAATGGACTGTTGAGGCTGAATCATTGAAATAAACTTGAGAACTGAATCAATCCAATTTGTGAATAAATCATTCAAACCGGGTTTCTGAAATGGATCAATCAATTCACTGAAAAGATATGACTCAAAACAATGATTTGTTCACAAATTGGTTTGCTCTGACGAACTTGTGAGGAAGTGCTGGGGATGATGTCAAGATTCTCTGTCAGGATCTATTAATAATTTCAATTTTTGGTCTGTTTCTTACACAAAGCTACTGAATGACTTCAGAAGACTTTGAATATCGAACATGAGTTTCCAAGCCTCAATTTCCATTTACATTCACTTATATTGACCAGTATGTTCTTCAGACATTCACTTTGTGTTCTGTGGAAGAAACAACATGAGGGTGACATGTTTGGCTGAACTATCCCTGAGAATATGGTTGCAAAGAAAAAAATACAACAATAAAAAAGTCCTTCGTTTACTAATGTGTCAGGGCCATGAGCAATGGGAGTGGTGAGAAAAGCCTGACACTGGGAAAAGGCCCAAAGCATCATGGGACGTGGAGGATGGGAATGACATGAAGGCCGGTGAGTGAACAAAAAAAAAAAAAAATGTTTGAACAATTTCACATTTATAAGACCTGCAGAGGGAAGCAGACACATACAGAGAAAGTAAACCAAGAAGAGACCTACGGGACGCCCATTAAACATGATATTTGAAATGCGCTCTATAGGGAGGGAGGGAGGTTTATGTTGGAGGCGAAAAAACAGAGGGAAAGCTGATAGTGTGTGATGTCAGAACAGAAGAATGTAATGTGGGTGTTAAACAGTCAGCACAGGACTGGGGACAACAAGAGAAAGACAGATTGAGAGGTAAAGACGGGGGAAACCCACAGCATCTCACTACGATGTGGAAATCAATGTTGTGATATAACTAAACAAGGTCACTGTGGTAACGTGTGTCAGGAAGTTGTATGTTGACTGAGAGGGTGAAGTTCACAGCTTCATCTATCACTTTCATTTCCTCTCATCCCTTCTTCATCTGGGCTTTTTGAGTCATGCAGGGCATGAACAGGACTAACACATTTTCAGACAACCTGGAGGCTTTAATATGAATACAAGAAAGAAGGTTCCTCTCTAAAACACAACAGGGATGAAGTCCATGGCACATTAATCATTCAGATGATTAGGAAAACCCATGGATTCAGTATACAAAAGGATGCACTTTTTTACCACTTAAAATCATACAACTTAAAAGTATTTTTTCAGATATATTTTTTAATGATATTTCAAAACATATTATATTATATATATATAGTATCTCACAAAAGTGAGTACACCCCTCACATTTCAGCAACCATTTTAGTATATCTTCTCAAGCGACAATACTATAGAAATGAAACTTGTATATACTTAGAGTAGTCAGTGTGCTGCTTGTATAGCAGTACAGATTTACTGTCCTCTAAAAATAACTCAACATACAGCCATAATTGTCTAAATAACTGGCAACAAAAGTGAATGCACCCTAAATGAACATGTCAAAACTGTGCCCAAAGTGTCAATATTTTGTGTGAGCTCCACTGTTATCTAGCACTGCCTTAATCCTCCTGGGCATGGAATTCACCAGAGCTGCACAGGTTGTTGCTGGGATCCTCTTCCACTCCTCCATGACGACATCACGGAGCTGCTGGATGTTACGCCTGTTTCACACTGCAAGCATGAGCGGCGTGTGAGCAGCGCATGAGCGTAACTACATCGTCACTGCAGCTGTAGAGACGCGCGAGTATTCAAACTGAAGCGTTTGTACAGCATCACAGCAGCGGCTCGAAGCTACATATAAAGTGAGCATTTCTTTACAAAGACAGCTATAAATTTGTTTTTATAAGTTGGTCATTTATAAACTTGATAGTCTTGAAAGTTTGTTAACATGGGGAGGTGTACAACATTCGCATATAAACGTAAGTAAATAAATAAAAATAAATAAATAAAAGCCTCGTGTCATCCATTGCTGCACACGAATGAGGTAAGCTTTGTGTTTTACATCATCTGCCGCGTGCACGTTTACAAGACAGCAAACTCTGCAAAAAAAGTCAGCAAACTCGGGTTTGATTTGGGTATGCTGCAGCCTATATCTCTCTGTGTAATAACTAAAAGAATGTTTATATAGCATATTTTCTGGCTAGTTTACTTTGGTTTTTTATAATACACCATACTTTAACCCAAACTGAATAATTAAAAACACGTTTAAATGGGTAAATGTTCTATAATTAGTTTTGATTCTTAACTTTTCTGTCATACTCAAATTCTTGTTAAAACACATTAGACATGCTTATTCTGTGCATTTTGAACACTTTTTGTTTGAAATTATTTTTATTTTGTCCATCAAAAGTGTGCTTTCACTTTAATTGAGCGTGAGCAGCGCAGCAAAAATAGATGCTTACGCGACGCTCCTGCTTAACGCTAACGCGCTGCTCCTGCTGCCTGTGTGAATGCATCTGTTGGTTAACATGCACGCCGAAAAACATTGTAGTTCCCCAATCATGCAGCCCCAGACTATGATGCTACAACCACCATGCTTGACTGTAGGCAAGACACAATTTTCTTGGTACTTCTCACCAGTGTGTCGCCACACATGCTGGACACCATCTGAGTCAAACAAGTTTATCTTTGTCTCATCAGATCACAGGACATGTTTCCAGTAATTCATGCTCTTGGACAGGTTGTCTTCAGCAAACTGTTTGCAGCTTTCTTGTGAGCCAGCTTCAGAAGAGGCTTCTTTCTGGGACGACAGCCATGCAAACCGACTTGTTGCAGTGTGCGGCGTATGGTCTGAGCACTGACAAGCTGACCTAGCCTAGGCCATCTTTGTGGAGAGCAAAAATTCTAATTCTCAAATCCTCAGAGAGTTCTTTGCCATGAGGTGCCATGTTGAACATCCAGTGGTCAGTATGAGAGGATTGTACTCAAAGCACCAAATTTTAACGGCTCTCATACAAGATATGCAAATTTGTATGGTCCTATCAAGCAGACAAAAACATGAACATGATGAATAGGACATGTGGCTTTGCATGGTTAAAAGACGTAGAGCTGTTATCACTTAGGGTGTTCTCACTTTTGTTGCCAGCTATTTTGACAGTAATGGCTGTATATTGAAATATTTTCAGAAGACAGTAAATCTATTCTGCTATAAAAGCAGCACATTGACTACTCTAAAATATAAGTTTCATTTCTATAGTATTGTCCCTTGAGAAGATAAAATAGTTTTTTTTTTTCATATTTTTGGGCCATTTTTATATATTTTATATTTGTATATTATATATACATATTATCTAAATATATTTATATTCTAAAATATCATTAAAACATTTAGCATTTACCCCAAAATTATTTTAAGATTGGAATTGTATTTTCTTGCCCCCTATGATTTATTTTGTCATTCGAAGGTTTAAAAGAGGTATATTTTACATTGGAAAAAAATATTTCATGAAGCTAGACTGTTTACAATAAATATTTGGCATACATATGAAATATATTTAACAAACATACATTTGAATTCTTTGCCGTACGGGAACAGAAGCAGGCATTTCTTTGAGGTTTTCATAACGAAATAATCCATCAATGCTGTCCAAAAGAGGTAAAAAGATCTATGACCGAAGAAATCTCCAGTGAAAAAACATCAATCACACTTTTCTAGCTCTCTTACTTGCACTAGTGGGTGGAGCAACACATTTGGGGCGGGAACCACCAAAAATACGCCTTATTCTGCAGCAGCCAACCGGTTATGAGGGAGGAGAAGAGGAAAGGACAAGCATTACTTCACCACAGCCTTCATTTTTCTCACCAAAAAAGTTGAAACGAGGTACGAGCCGACAAGACTGCACTCGTCAGAGGAACTCCAAACATCCTACTCATGCAAAAGCCCTGTACCCAACCCCCAAGCGGCCCTCCTTTTTCCAGGACTGGTCTGGAAGCAAAGCACAGCGGCGCTACTTAGGGCCAGCTGGATCTCCCATTGCTTTCATATACAGCAGCTGGTTTGGCAATGCTGTGGCCTTGAGTCTCCTCCTCCGTGATCTTAGAATACCCACAATGCCTTATAAGGGCAGGTTATGCTTCTGAGCGTGGGACAGGGGGTTCCCACAAGGGTTCCTGTCTCTATCCTATGCTGAGCAGATGGAGGATGTAACAGTGATGACAACGCCACCTCCTCGCTCCGTCTTTCTTTCTTTGGCCTCTAGCAAGCTGTTTCCAGGTCACCTGCATCAGCAGCCAATAAAAATCCGTAAGAAAAGTTATTAAAAGTCACTTATTAAAATTCTTTAGTTTTTATCTAAATAAATAAAAAATAAACAGCAAAATAAAATCTGTTCTTTTAGATGCTACAAGTTAATTGAGGCATTAAAACATTATAATGTACAATATAAAAAAGGGATATTCATTTTGAGATTTTTTAAATTTAATTGTAGTATTAAATTATTAGTGTTTAGAACTAGATTAAAATCTAATCTAAATGTAAAACTAAGGGAAATGAGCATTAAATATTCAACGGTCTAATACGATAAAGCCACTAGAGTTGGGGAAAGTTACTTTTAAAAGTAATGCTTTACAATATTGTGTTACTCCCTAAAAAAGTAACAAATTGCATTAGTTACTTTTTATGAAAAGTAATGCGTTATGTTACTTTTGCGTTACTTTTTCTCATCTGAGCTGAGCTGCTTGTTTTTTTGTTTTTATAACAACATAAAAGTTCTGTTTTTGGCAAATGTAAAGGCCCTTTCACACCAAAAGTGAATGAATAAGCCTCAAGCTGAAGGAAGTGCTGCCATTCTGGATCGCAGAAGAATAGGATGCAGGAGAAGAAGTAAATAAGTAAATGTATGCTCACATTTAGTCTAGAACTACAATAACCATCATGTTTACACAGCGCACAATGCCTCGGCATCACTCACGATTTCTCTCAACATAGGGACAGGAGAGCTGTCAATCAATAAATGGGAAAACAAAGTAACTTGCGTTACTTATTTGAAAAAGTAACTCGGATATTGTGTTGTAAATTTAAGAGTAATGCATTACTTTACTAGTTACATGAAAAAAGTAATCTAATTACATAACTTGTAATGCGTTACCCGCAACACTGCTAACTGATATGGTACCAAATCAATATAATGTTCATCCCAAGTAGTGTGCTCTTAGTGTTGAGTATATGATGTGATGATCTGAGATCTCTTGCTCTATTGACAAGTCAAGGCAGTTGAGCTGTCAGTGGTCAATTAGAGATGTTTCTATTTAATTTTCAACACCACATCCACTGGAAATGGACTGCATAACAATCCTTGAAAATACAGATTTGGACCTTCCTGTTTTCATTGCTTTCCGTTTCATCTTGGATCGCAACAATCAGACTGTTTCTAACAAAACACAAAGAGCGATTTCAGAGTCCGACGGCCTACAGTTGCCCCCCTCACCTCGAAGTGTCCCACTCAAAGGAATGTGTTTAAAACATTTATTCATTATAAATGCAATAGGTCTCTCAAGCACTGCAACTCTGCTTACACTAGTGGAGCCAAAGACCATCAAGCAACATTCAAACTTTGCCAAACTTTAAAATGATTATATTAATAAATAAATGAATACATCTTTAATTCAGCTTCCTTACATTCCAATACAAATCTGCATCCTGTTTTTATAACATCAATACAAATTTAATTCAAATTCTAGAATTGAATTTGAATCTAAAAGTCATTCTCAACTCAATTCTGAATTGTGCAAAAGCTTGGAGGTCACCAGGCCACCAGACACAACCAGACACGCAATATAAAATAAATAACTTCATAGTGGGTTCATGAAACTATATTGAAACCTAACATTAGAGGGGGAAAAAAAGTTTGCAATTCCATTGTGAAAATCTTCTGCTCCCAAAAGAAAACACTGAAAGGACAAGATGGCCTATTACAACATCTCAGCTATGACTGAGCGTGACACCATCATTTTATTATCCAGCATGATGGCGCAAACGCAAGTCATGGGGTGAGGTTAACACATAATGTATCTGTGCATTGTTGAGGCGTAGACCATTTGGCACGACGGCCAGCTGCTGACCAGACACTCAGTTGCTGCAAAAACATGACAGTTTCATGCCCAGGGACCAGAGAGTCACCACACCCATTCATTCCACACATTACAGCCATAATTATGAGATACCAGCGGTTCCCTTAGGGAAATGAAAAAGAACAAATAACCTTAGGACTGTGTTACTGCTGACCCAGTGGGACTGTTTGTAGACATACTCAGAATAGGGATATGCATTTTAGTAATTTTGTCTAACTTGAGTACTCAGGAGTGGGGTGCTACTTTTGGTTTTTTTGGGGTGCTACAAAAAACATCTTATATTCTAATCATTTATTTGATAAAAAATACAGTAAATGCAGTAATATTATGAAATGTTTTTAGAAATTTTAAAAAGAACTGTTGTTTATTTTAATATATTTTAAAATGTAAATTCCTGTGATGGCAAAGCAAAATTTTCAGCATTACTCCAGTCTTCAGTGTCACATGATCCTTCAGAAATTATTCTAATATGCTGATTTGAAGATCAAGAAACATTTCTTATTATTATCATCAATGTTGAAAACAGTTGTACAGCTTAATATGTTTGAGAAAACCATGATAATCCTGGAAAAAATATTTCTGATAAATATAAAGTTCAAAAGATTAGCATTTATTGTAAATACAAATAATTTGTAAATGTCTTTACTGTCACTTTTAAAGAATTTAATAAAGGGCTGCACGATATAACGTTTTAGTATCGATATCGAGATGTGTGCATCCGCGATAGTCACATCGCAGGATGTGCGATGCAACCAGACATCACAGTTCAAAATGCACGTGAATCTCGGATTATTGCAAAATTTGACCATCATACAATGAAAGTTTATCATTAGAATTCTGAACGTGTTTTAGGTGCTGTCAGTTTAAACATTCAAGCGACTTTAAGCCATTTGAGTACACAAAGACGCGAAAGAGAACTCAATTCTGAACGTCCGGCTGTTTTCTGTGCGCGTGCACACACACACACACACACACAGCCGTGCAGATGCACATGAACACCGAATTCCATTCCCTTCCATGTCTATTTGTGCCTGAACAGACACATACATGCAAAAAATTGTCAAAATGCACGTAAAACATTGAGTATCCTCGTAAACAAAGTTGCTTATGGCTCAGGTGAACTAAACAATTGAGAAAGAAAACTGGATGTGAAACAGTATTTTGGATTCACTGCTGCTTTCTGTGTCATGAATGATAATCAAACATCAAAAGAGAAAGTTAAAAATCATTTTTATAGTTTTAGCACAGATTATATTTCTTTTATACAGTGAAGACTATGCAGTGTTATTTTACATTGGATTATTCAATTTCTGTACCTGAATACTCTTAGACTTACCTGAAAAATATAAAGCACTATTTATTTTATTTGTATCTTTGTTCTTTTATATTTATCTATGCTTGTAATTTGTTAATTATTTTCTATGCGTATTCACTCACCTACAAAATCACCCCAATTCTAGAATGATTATTTCCAGCTATTCAAGTCATCTGGTAAATTTTTTTCGTAATCGCAATATATATCGCAGAAAAATAAAATATTGAATAAAAGTATACATTTTATTAACACTGACCCCAAACTTTTAAAAGGTAGTATTGATTTAAAAGTTAAAACACGTAGTTGAATTTAAAAATTTATCTGAAAACCATTTCTGGACAATTGGATGTGCTCAATATCTATGACAACAAATCAAATTCTAATGACATCATACATCCATTTTTTTCCAATGAATGAATACATATAAAGACCTTTCTTTGTCTGGAAGACCTTGACTACATGTCTTACATAGTAAATCACTTGTTTTTTTAACTGAGTCACTCCACGTCTGCAAACAACTGCCATATCTGGGAAATGAGGTGCTTTAATGAGGTGTAGAAGGCATGCTGAATCTAAATCTGATGTTGAACGCTCTGAAACATGCCAGGACTAAGTTTCACACACTTTCTTTATCTCTACTCCGATATCACCAACATCAACATGCGATAAAATTCCAAAACATGCCCTTATAATAGGGTGCATGAGCCTATTAATTGTGACTCTTCTAACTCCAGTAAAACTAGCACGAGGGCACACTGCCTGTAAATACTAACTCAATCTTTTTCTCAAGGTGCGTAACATTTTGCACACTTGGCTAGTAGTGCGTTCACATTGAAAAAAAAACAAGTACATCAAACAGGCTAAATGTGCTAAATCTAACAGCATCACATCATACCTTTGAAACATTATTTCATTAAACTGAAAGCACTTGCTTCAATGTAGTAAAAACTGTTCAAGTCAACTAATATGGTTTACTTTTGTGAAAAGTCAAATCCACTGAATGCTTTTTTTTTTTTTAAAACATTGCTTTACTCTATACTTCTGGATCCATCATTAATTTTTCAATCACCACTACTATGGAGAAAATAATATGGTCAACAGCTCTGGAAAGTTCAGGCACAATATGCACATTTCTGCGGTCTGGGTGCAAGGCCACACCTGGCCTGGATTGCATGACTTATCTCTATGCAGGAGAGAGTCTGGTTAAAGGTTAACCCATGCCTTACAGATCTCAATGTGATCGTGAGAAGTAAAAAGGAGCTCATAAAGTTTTCACTTCAAAGGTCTTTGATAAAGACCATTACTGAAATCTAAGACTTGATTTATCCTGAGCATAACAGGATGAGCATGTGAAGGATGGTACCATGAACAAGATAACACATAGAATGGCTTTCGCTCTCATGCTTTAAGGGCGTTGTGGTTTTATCTACAGTGGGTAAAGGTCACCAAGGACATTGAGGCTCGGGAAGAAACATGGAGCAGAACGACTGCCTTCTTCATGTCTGTGGAGCATATGTGCTGAAACACAATGGATACAAACAGGCGTGAACATGTTGATGTAAAATAACATGGGGGTAGAGTGAAAAGATGCAATCTCTGCTGTAATCTCATCCCAGAGTGCACCTCTGGAAAAAACTCATGTTATAATAATCCCTCAACTCCAGCCCCAGTGTTCGCCCTTGTCAATCATGGCAGACTGTAAGCCCAAGTAAAAGGATCCCCGATGGATTATAGAATATCTTACACCATCAGGTTAATCAGTAGTCTGTGTATGTGTGTCACTAAGCAAACTGAGGATCTTAAGCTCCGAAACTCCACAGTCAGCACAAGCTGAGTAATAAAAGCATGTAAACACATCTGCAATCTCAAATAACAGTCATTAAGCTTAATATACAGTATGAGAAATGAGATGTCTCACTTTTCTTAATAGTTCATGTGTCTATTTAAGCCCAAAAAGTACCATGGTACCAAAACATTTTTTTAAAAGTGGCTCAGAAAAGTGAAGTTAGTTCTGAAAAAAGTATTATCATCATTTGATGCCACTTGGTTTAACAATTTGTAACTACTGCAATGAAAGTCAGACAAATGTTTAAAGGTTTGGGGTCTTTTAATGGTTTCAAGTATCCTTTCTTATTATCAATATTAAAAACAGTTGCTGCTTAATATTTTTTGGGAAGCTGATAAATTTTTTCAAGATTATTTGAGGTCCAAAAGAACATTTATTTGTAACATTATAAATGTCTTTACTGTCACTTTCGATCAATTAAAATATTAATTTCTTTAAAGAATCTTTCTAACCCTAAACTTTTGAACGATAGCTTAAAATAAAACGCCATTTAAATAAAGCATCCAGTAAAGTTTTAGAGCTGTAGATAAAAGCTTTTGGTCTGGCCTTCGCAGTTTTTCCCTGATATGGAGCAGAATGGAGTAGACGGGCAGGGCCCTTGATGGGAAATTTCAAGTGGAAAAGCCACAGCTAAATTAAGAAAAACTGCAGATCCTACAATGAGCTCATGACTCACCACAGGGCATAAAGACATTTACTAACACAAGTCCACAGTCTCTTTCTTACCCTCTGTTCCCTCCACCTCACACTCAAAACTAGATTAAAACCTGCTTTGCTCTTCATAACGTAAGCAAATAGGCTATCAAGTCAAACGCTACTCTGTATGCAAACATTTCAAACCAGACAATTACATGAAGAATGCTTTTATCTACTGAAGAAAGACTTTGCAAAGTTGAGCTAAAGACTAACCCCCGGTTTCACAGATAGTCCCAGACTAAAATGTATGTTTGAGCTGTTTTAACTGAAAGCAACTTGCAGAATATGTCAGTGCCATTGTTTTGTCTCAAGATGCACACAGTAATGTGTTTTTCTTGGGTACATTATAAAAACTACTTAAATACCCTAATTGAACAAAGGCCTAATCCTGGCTTAATCTAAGCCCTGTCTGTGAAACCGGGCCTACATTTTTTAAGTCAACATGAAAGGCGTTCGCAACCCATTTATTCCAGAAATGTGATCCATTTCCAAAGCAGCATATTGAATGAGAACAAAAAGTAGTGTGGGACTTGAAGAGGTTGAATATTTCAATGAAAGAATACAAAGACAAATGAATCCTTCACAATGAACCCAGCATTGTGCATTACAAAGCAAATAGGGTTAAGTTCAACTTCATATAAATGTTCTGCTAAAGCAAATGTCAATTAGGTGCAGCTTCAGCTTAAAGCAGGGTATAGACCCGTTTATGTGGTTGGTGAACCCTGAGAACTTCCTGTTCTGAGTGTTTCAGACACAGGTGTATCCCCTCTGAGATCTCTCTGGGACACGTTGACAGCTGTCTGGTTGACAGACCAGCAATGAGGGAAGGGCTTGGTTTGCTTTGCACAGTCACATATGTCACCAGCCCTCCCGCTCTAAACCAAATATTCCTCCGCAATCTCACCATCTTCATAAACATGGTGAATAGAGAGTAATTGGAAGATAAAGAAACAGACTAAACAAGAAGTCTCAACAGTGGATAAAGCAAACGTTTTTGCGTAACACAGAGTAAGACTATGTTTCCTTGCACGATGGAAAAGTGGACACACACGGCACACTTACATGGCTCGCTGCTGACAGACGTAGAAACTTTATTGTCTGGGGACGGCTGGAAAATTGTTCAAGCAAAGTCTCCCAGCCTCTAACCAAAAACCAGAGTCTCGTTGCTCTGAAAATATGCTCTATCCCAAAATATTTTACACAGTCGGCATCAATTACAACCCGGAGTTAATTAGGTTTGCAAGGATGTCTTACTTAACAAAACTCTTTTTTCGCAACACAACCATTCTAAAAACATGTTGTAATAGCTCTTGGAAAACACCCAGCAGAGCTTGACGGCTTATAGCATTATTCATCCAGAAGCCTAAGCAACTGTCAGCTCCTAATTGTTGTCAATTATACTAGTTACACCATTCATGCAATGTTGCACAACAAAATAGATCTGCAGTCTTCCACTGCAAGCAATCCATTTAGTTTGACAGGCGTATCTTTGTTAGGTTTTGCAACACATGGAAATAGGAATGACACACGGTGGGATGCGAATGTGAGCGAGGACACTTGAGGACATGACCTGCCAACGACCTTAAGATGTCATCAGTGCTGGGCTGCTGGACTGCACAGGTGACACAAACGCCCTCTTATTTACACCCTACACAGTGTAGTAAACAAAACACTTTCAACAATTTTACAAGCTTGGTCTCTGAGAGGGATGCTGATAGTATATTCCCAGTGGAATTCCCAATGTAATTGGGTTGAGGGAGGTTAGTTTGGCATGACAGATAATTAACAGCTGGTCTCCTTAACTCCTCTTGTCATTCCATCTAA
Organism: Anabarilius grahami; assembly: GCA_003731715.1. Classification (NCBI taxonomy): domain Eukaryota; kingdom Metazoa; phylum Chordata; class Actinopteri; order Cypriniformes; family Xenocyprididae; genus Anabarilius; species Anabarilius grahami. Next base: position 766,366 of record RJVU01057378.1, read on the forward strand.
GAGTCATGGAAAAAAATGTGCTCTGAAGCCGCCCAAATCACTCCCTAGGAAATGGAGCTCAATGCACTTTAATAGTATTGTTTTAAAGCTTGGGAGATGGGGGTTTGTTTGTATAACCATCATGCATTTGAATCAAGATCTGAACAGGTTAGGGTAGTATTTGTAAGAATGCCATGGGAGTAAAGTAACAGGTGAGATTCATGTGGTCATTTGCACACTTGAAAGTTGCTCTGCATAAAACCCTAGTGAGCTGCCACGCGCCTGTGATGCTCGAAAATGCTCTCTAAGCAGGGATTTTACAAGCCTAGTAAGCGAAAACATCAAGTTCGACTCTTTTCCGCGAATCACTTCTATCGAACCGTTAGTTACAGAAATGAAACGCTTCAAAAAATTAATCTTTTACATTACGACGTAATCACGTGGTCGCTTTTATTACCTTTTTACAATAAAAGAGTGCGTCAAAGATTTTTATTTAAATATTTATTGTTGTAGTTCGGGTATTTCGCCATCAATTAAACCTCGGCTACCTCTCTTCAAATGCTCTTACTGTCATCGCTTCTTACATGTGTAAAATACAACTAATTCAGTCTGATTCGTCAACAATTAGTCAAGTCTGATTCTCGAAAGAATCGTTCGGTCTGGTTTTGCGAACCGTTTTAATCGATTCATTGGAAAGATCCGACTCGCTCACCAATCGGACATCGCATATAGCCTACTCAAGAAACCAATCTTAACGAAAAATATTATCCGGACACTGACACTCACATTCACACGTGTGAATTTCGTCATACGTCACTAAGCGTAAACTGGCATCGTGCTTTTCTTCTGACTGAAATGAATGGCAAATCAAGCACTTACCTTGATTAAAGCACGCCAACTTCAAATCCCGCAATGTCCAGAAGCACCGGTCGCTGTAATACTGCATAAGAGAAACTCAGCAGTGATGGGAAACTTGTTCTCAAACTTGAGCTGTAATCTGGACTTGTCCCTTGTGTGAATCCCACCGACCAGAATATTTACCTCAGTATGACACAGAAAAGTCGCTTTTACAGTCGATTAGATCTCTTGAGCAGATGTATGACTAGTGGAGATGTGTTAAATAAACAGATAGTCATGCTCTAGTTTATGGTGAGTACTATGTCATAGGACATGTACCCAGTAATGGTTTGAAGCAAATGTTAGAAATATCACCACCCGGCACCCGCCCTCCTCTTTCTCTCGCTCACTTGCACACGCACGAGAGACACTGTATCAGGAAGTTCTTCATTTCCAACCAATCCCACGACTAATAAAATCACATGCATTTCTTGAACTCATTTCATCACAGTACAAATGTGAGCGTTTAATGACAATTAATAGGGAGTTTAGATTAAGACTGGCCTGTTTTCTTTTTAAATAGCATGATTTTTAATATTTAAAAGCAGAAATAACAGTAGGCTACCGCTTAGTTTCTTCACAAAAAAAGCATAAGTGCATACTCAGAACGACTAGACTCGTTTGTATGTGTGATTTCTGTCTCTATAAAAAATAACTATATATATATTTTTACAAATAAATGTATCAATCTTGAAGTATGATAGTTTGCCCATGCCAATGCCATTTGAGATAGGGTAGGTTACTCGCTTGCGTTATATCGCCCTCTACTGATTGCAGTGTTATTTTAGTATCACTGAGATATAATTTTTATTACTATTTTGACTTAGTTTTTGTTTTTATTTTATATTTTTCATTTTAATGTCAATTTTAGTAATTTTGTTATGTGTTTTTATTATTTATTAGTTTTTAAATATGTCTATATAGTTTTAATTCTTTTTTATTTCAGTTTGAGTTTGAGTTATTTTAGTACATCAGGTTAAACTAAATGGAAATTAGAAATATTGGCTTGGCAACTAGCTGTAATAAAATAAGTTTACTGTTTTGTAAGCCTATATTGTATGTTTTTATTTTAGGCATTCATTCTGAGCATCTCTTTTTCAGTCCACACACACACACTGTGTAACACATGGCCTGTGAAAGGAAAGCCGTGTCTAAACATTCCACCATATCAATAAACACTGCTGAAACAAAATCCCCCATGTCAAGGTGACCTCACGCCTGATAATCCAAGTGAAGTGCAGTGTCATACTGTAGCCAGAGGGTGGAGTGATCGATTCTGCCCTTGTGCTCTTCAACGTTCGGACCACCAAACCCCGACTGACATTAAGCACATTTGTGCCGACCGGCTGAACCGAGAGGAAAGGTTGTATCCTGTTGACAAGGCAAACATTGGACAGACAGGCTGAACTAAAGGGTGTGTCGTCGGTTGGGTGGAAATGGGCATTACAATTATTGTTCCTGCCTTTATCAGTTATTAAATAATAGAGCAGAGTTTTTTCTTTCTTATTAATGTAGCTCCCTCTCTTTTTCCTTCTCAAACTCACTCATACTCAAACACACCCAGCAAGGGTGACATGACCTTGCCAGAAAGTAAGGAAAAGTATGCTGTTCCGGAATTTACTGTCATTTCCTCATTAAAGTAGCATTCCATTCCAACCGCTATTGAATGGATTCTAAACTGGATTCTAAATTCTAAACTTCTGGCTTATCAAAAAATGCGCAAAACAGATTCTTGTCAGCTAGATTCCAGCATTACACTACACTAAATGAACAATAAAGAACAGAAACAGAACGAAACAAGTCAAAGAATGATTGTGAAGAACGGGTTGTGAAACTCATAATCATAGCCAACTCTTTTCCTTTATGCCAACCAGACTAGGGACATTTATGCCATCCATAAGAAACATTCAAACTTCTGTCTGAGTTAATGGTCATTTTCCTTGCACACAGACAGATTTTAGTGTACACCCCACATTCCTTGGGCTGTATTATTATTATTAGATGGAGCAATCCAGACCTATTCCTCAAAATCATCAGTGGAAAAACCTCTTAGAGATATACAAAATATGTACTTTATTTCTCATACAGTTCTGAGTTGGTCATCAGTGTATTGAGTATTGTAGAAAACAGAATGGTAGTTTTTCGAAGTATTTATTCGAAAGAGTTATCGCAATCTAAACCTGTCAACACCATGCATATTCATTGCTATCACTTGCTTTTATTATAAACTAGCATATGCTGAGAATCAAGATCTTGCTGGAAAATTCTAATGAGTTTCGGTTTTAGGGCATGCAAATCTATGGCATGCTTCGTTGAGCATAAAACATCCTGATAGCTATATTCACAATTTGTTTAGAAATTGCTGGGTGCAGTTGTCTTTATTTAGTTATGCAAATTAGTTTCTGATACATTTGCAGAGTCTGTTCTCATCTTAGATTGACACTTATTCATTTAGCAGGAGCTTTTATCTAAAGCCACTTACCTTATTGCAGCTTTGGCAATAAATCTCTCCATTTTTCCCTGGAGGCAGTATGATTTCTCCTGTGGGTATCAGCTGGATCTGGAGCTCCATCATGATGTGTCCTTCCTCACTAGCAGCCACTCTGTTGTGAGGGGCGCTTCAACCCTCACTGGTGCTTCTGCTCTGTTTGAATACAGAAGAATGAGGGACAATATTCATAAATTATGAGATATAAACAGAGAAAGATGAAGCAAATCAGGCTGTTGTAGAATTTACCCGTCGCTAAAAACAGAGAGTCGTTATAGATGTGTAAAGGGAGTCCAGGACTCGTCCCACAGCCAGATGTGCACTATAATTATAAGTTCCCTGACGCTGAGCTGATCTGAGCGCTGAGAGTCTGCCGTCAGGGCTTCCTCTAGGCTTCAGCATCCTGTCCTCGACATTCCCGGAGTAAACACCGGAGGAACCCACTCCATTTCCCCTGCACACACTTGAAGCAGATACACGTTACTAACACATACTTAAAAAAAAAAGGCTTTCCTTTGAATTTTGATGACAAGTTAAAGGAAATATCTTTTTGAGGGGAAAGGAGGAGGATATTGGGCTGAGGACTATATATACTATGGGACTATATATATACAGGTCCTTCTCAAAAAATTAGCATATTGTGATAAAGTTCATTATTTTCCATAATGTAATGATAAAAATTAAACTTTCATATATTTTAGATTCATTGCACACCAACTGAAATATTTCAGGTCTTTTATTGTTTTAATACTGATGATTTTGGCATACAGCTCATGAAAATTTTTTATCTCAAAAAATTAGCATATTTCATCCGACCAATAAAAGAAAAGTGTTTTTAATACAAAAAAAGTCAACCTTCAAATAATTATGTTCAGTTATGCACTCAATACTTGG
>RJVU01057378.1:772180-784813 GCA_003731715.1 Anabarilius grahami
CATAAGATATGTCCTCAGCGTAAAAAAGAATAAATAGGCCTATACTTTTATTATGATTTAATAAATTAATATTATGGGAATATTCAAAAGAACCCTAAAGAAAATGTAACTATAGAGCATTACGAATTGGTTTCCATAAAAATAACCAAGCGGGAACAATATGCTCATGCAAGGGGAACATTCCGTTTTTGCTGGGAAGTTCTTTTTAAGTTCCTCTTAATCTGTTTTAAATTAACACATTGTGCATCTTAAGGGCTTTTACAACGGAATATGATTCCCCAAAAATGTGATTGTCAGTGTTGGATGTATCTGTAAAATATAGCTTGTTGGAGGGGAAATGACAGAGACACACATCCTCTGACCTGTGACATTAGTTGAGACATTCATGATTTCTGGGCATCAACAGGAAAGAGTGGCCTTGGCATCCCATGTACAATATGATCTAAATTTGGGTAAAGACACGGATCTCTGTCAGCATAGCATTTAGTGAGTTACATAAAACTGACTTCTGAAGGTTTTATCTGCTGACGGTTTAATGACTTTAGTTGTCTTGCCTACTGTGATCACTAAAAACAACAGATGTTCAGCATAAGAGCAAAAAGAAATGACAGACTGAAGGAAAGATCACCACCAAGAGATCAACTTGCAGATGGTTTAGACTATGAGACTGTGAACGCTGGAGTAATGATATAATGTTTGTAAAAGACGGAAATCATGGACTCATTTGAGGTGTGGTAGGTGAGAATGGGTCGCAGGGCAAAGATAACTATGGGTGTTTTGACATGGTAAACAGTACTGTTATTGTTATGTAAGAGGCCATTTAGAATAGCTCTCTTAAATATAACTGGCAACAACTATTTAAGAGGAAAAAGGAAACATCACATATTTCAGTGGCATTCTTTTTCCTCTGTATACAATAATTCTTTAGCAACTTTTACTGCAGTACCCCTCACAAATGTCAAAAAATGTAGTCTTTCTTAAATATGACCAATGAAATGAATAGATACAATGTATCTATGCATCTATTTTTTCAATGTGCTATTAATTATTTAAAATGTAGTGATTTATTTTCAAGCAGCAGGGATTGTTGATGTCAACATATGCAGCAGCTCCATCTGCTGGTGCGTTTTGTTGCGTTTCCAGCTCTTAAATAATGTATAATGCATTTATGACGCAAAGTACTAACTAAATTGGTATTCCATGTTGTTCTTTACAATTAGAAATGTTTTAAATTTAAAACTTAAAACGCATTAATTTTGTGTGCATTCGTGGGCCTGTAAATGGAAATCTTTAGCCAGTTACCACTTGTTTCTGTAAAATGCGTTTGGCCGATTTGCAAATTAATTTAAGTCTTAGATCAGCTGAAAACTTTTCTGTATCCTTAGGGATACAGAAATTAAAAATGCTGGGGGAGGGACAGTAATTTTGAGAAAAGTATCAGGTCAAGTGACTAGTGACGGTTAATACAACGTTATATATAATACATTAATATTATTTCAATAGAAATTTTTGGTATAATTTTCTTAAAATAATGCATTTCCTTCAAAACGTTAACTCATATTCAAACAATCTTACCAGTTTACAACTATGAATGAACTAACATAACAGGGAACACGAAACTTCATATCCGGTGTCATATCCGGAAGTTGGGCCCTACGCATTTACTTACGTTCGGTTTCGTAAACACACATCATTTCCGTTGAGGCAGAATCCTCCAGATACGTAAAACGCAATCGTGAATCGAAAGACCATACGCACAACGTGCATGGTACGCCATTCCGTTGAGAACAAACCAAGCACACAACTACATTCACTGGCGAGAAACTGCTTTTAACAGTAAGCTATTTTGTTTTATACGAGCGCATGCTGTTTTTTTGTTTAATTGTTTCTTTTTAAAATAGTATTACTTCATCTCTGGTAATACTTGTTTGCGGAAACAGTTTGCTAGTGTAATATGCGGTAAGCTAAGCTAACATGCTAACTCCTGCTTTATTGAGGCCGACGAAACGAATAGTATTGCACATATATACCTACGAATCATAAGTATTTTTATTTGATCTCCAGAATGTGCAAAAGTGTATCTGTCGGCTGTCTTTAATCAGTAAACATTGGCTTGCGAGTTTCTATACGATAGGAAAACAATTCAGGCGCCATAGTCAAGTTAATCGGCTAAATTCGTTGATGTGGTTTAGATAGTTTGTTTAAAACGAAATCGCCAAAGTCTCGTGCTTTAGTTTGGGTTTTCTTTTATAATAAACAAATTGGCCTTTTCTTAAATTTCACTTATATTATGTGTTGTGTGTTTCTTAGTGCCGTGTTGTAATGCGAGCGTCTTTAACGTGTTTCTGTGCTCATGTTTTGCCGTCTGACTTCATATGTTTTGTACATTACTGTTTTTCTTCTAGTACACGCTGCCATGGCAGCTGCATTCCCCTACAGAGGTGTTCCTGGAACAATGCCTCCAGGTGTTCCTCCACCTCCTGTTGTTGCACCAATACCAGATTACATGACCGAGGAGAAACTGCAAGAGAAAGGTAAGTTCACATCATTTGATCCTCTGTCCATACTAGCATTTTCCAAAAGATTCTTGTCCAAACTGGAGCGTTGGATGGCACTGAAATCATCTTACTGCACATGCATAAAACATAATAAAAGCTCCCTTAGATGATACAGAGAAACCAAATATAATAAAGTGCTCAGGATATTTTTGTGGCATAATTGTTTTTATTAGCAAAAATATCTCACCACTTAATAATGCATCCAGGTCGCACTCAATTGCCATTCCATGTATGATCTAAAACACAATCGCCCCCATGTTTTACTGCAGGACAGCAATTAAGAGTCATTTACATCTTTGCAGGATGTCGGCACATACCTGTATAGACATAGACATCTGTTAGTACAATGTGTCACATGACTAAACATGCATTATTGTTTTCAAATTCCTCCATTTTCATGGTCCACACTAAGCAAAAACTGAGCTTTTAAATTTATCCAGCCGAAAGTGTCAGCTCAGTTTCATAGGACAAAAATGTTGTCTCAGTGTAGATAGACGGCCAAAATATAGAGGAAAAGATGCGTTTTCTAATCTATCCAGATTAGTGTAGACGTATACAATTTTGAATGTTTAGTGACATGTTTCCCTTTTGCTTGTTGCTTTGTTGTAGCTCGGAAATGGCAGCAACTTCAGGCCAAACGCTATTCGGAGAAAAGGAAATTTGGCTTTGTGGATGCTCAGAAAGAGGACATGCCACCTGAGCATGTGCGAAAAATCATCAGGGATCATGGTGACATGACGAACAGGAAATTTCGTCACGACAAGAGGGTCTACCTTGGGTAAGTACATTTACATTATTATGTAGGCAGTTGTGTTTTTGTGTTTGTTCATTAGTAACAGTATGTGTTGCTTTTTTGTCCTCAGGGCTCTGAAATATATGCCCCATGCAGTGCTCAAACTGCTTGAGAACATGCCCATGCCTTGGGAGCAGATCAGAGATGTTCCTGTGCTCTACCACATTACAGGCGCCATTTCATTTGTAAATGAAATCCCATGGGTTATTGAGCCGGTGTACATTGCTCAGTGGGGGTAGGTGACGGCATACAAACACATCACTTTCAGAATAGAGATTGAAAATTAGAGCTACACAATTTGTGGAAAAAATATCTAATTTTGATTTTTCTGATCAAGCGAAAGGTTTTCTTTACGTGTTTGTAAGGCTGCACAGATTTGCTAGACTTAGATTTTTATCAGTATTACTAATAATTATAGTAATTGCGATTATGATTATTATTTATTGGATTATTAAGTAAAGTAACTATTGCAATATTTAAATAAGTGTATGTCAGAAATATAACTGTAACATTTCAGTATTTATGGCTATTTTCATTTCTTCAAACATTAAACCATCAAGCTTTTTAGGCAGAAAACGGCATAGAGCCCTTAACTTTTCTTCATATTGCAATTTTAGTTATTCAGAATTATCATGCAACCCTACTAACAACTTTTTTTTTTTCACCAGCACAATGTGGATCATGATGCGTCGTGAGAAGAGAGACAGGCGGCACTTCAAGCGCATGCGTTTCCCCCCGTTTGATGATGAAGAGCCTCCATTAGATTATGCAGACAACATCTTGGATGTTGAGCCTCTGGAGGCGATCCAGATGGAGCTGGACCCTGAGGAGGACTCTTCTGTTGTAGACTGGTTGTATGAGCATCAGCCTCTAAAAGATACCACAAAGTGAGTGTCAGTGACAATTGTAAAAATATGGTTTCCTTGTTTCTTTTGCTCATGATTTATCTTTTTCCTTCACAGATATGTGAATGGGACCACATACAGACGCTGGCAGTTCACTTTACCAATGATGTCCACTCTGTATCGATTGGCTAATCAGCTGCTGACGGACTTGGTGGATGGAAACTACTTCTACTTGTTTGACTTGAAGGCTTTCTTCACCTCCAAAGCTTTGAACATGGCCATTCCAGGGGGGCCCAAATTTGAGCCGCTTGTCAGAGACATTAACCTTCAGTACGTACCGTGTCCTTCCTGTAGCTGTATTGAGACTATTACTATTTATCTTCTCCAAAAGTCTAACTTGTTATGGTTATAGGGATGAAGACTGGAATGAGTTCAATGACATCAACAAGATCATCATCAGGCAGCCAATCAGGACAGAATACAAAATTGCATTCCCTTACCTGTACAATAACCTGCCACATCATGTGCACCTCACCTGGTACGAAACATTATCATACTCTACAGCTTTATAGTTCTATACAAATTCTTGTGCTGAACCAATGATATCTAATGGTCCATGCAGGTACCACACACCAAACGTGGTGTTTATCAAGACTGAGGATCCTGATCTGCCCGCCTTCTACTTTGACCCTCTGATCAACCCCATCTCTCATAGGCACTCTGTCAAGGTCAGAAATTAAACTGTTTAATTAAACTGTGGTTGTAAGTTTCTTGGTTTCTTCCCACACTAATTGCAAGCTTGTGTATTCTCTGTAGAGCCAAGAGCCACTGCCAGATGATGATGAGGAGTTTGAACTTCCTGAGTATTTGGAGCCATTCCTGAAGGAGACGCCCCTCTACACTGACAACACAGCTAATGGAATTGCGCTGTTGTGGGCACCTCGTCCATTCAATCTCCGCTCGGGAAGAACCAGACGGGCTATTGATGTGCCTCTCATTAAAAACTGGTTTGTATTAATACTTGCACACTGTAAGCAGTTCACAAGGAAAACATTTTTGCATTCTACTGTGCTGCATTACCATTGTTTTTCTGTGTAGACATGCATTAGATGTGGTCCACAAGTTAAAAATAACTTTTACTTGTGCTTCTAGTTTTTTTCCGACTGCCCTCTCTTGTTTTTAAATGCAAAAATGTGTTCTGTGTGAATGGCCACTAACCCATGTAGGATCTGAGTATTGCGAGACCATACAAGGCTATCATTTCTGAATAGAGGCTCTTGTTTCTCCAAACACCTTCAGGTATCGTGAGCACTGTCCTGCAGGCCAACCTGTGAAGGTGCGTGTTTCTTACCAGAAGCTCCTGAAGTACTACGTGCTGAATGCTCTAAAACACAGACCACCTAAGGCACAAAAAAAGAGGTGAGGTTCCTATTCCAGAGCTTGTTCCATGGAAAAAAAAATGGATGATTTTCATTTTTACTTAGCTTTTTTTCCTTCTATCTCCTTTTAGATACCTGTTCCGGTCTTTCAAGGCCACCAAATTTTTCCAGTCCACAAAGCTGGACTGGGTAGAAGTCGGTCTCCAGGTATGCCGGCAGGGCTACAACATGCTGAACCTGCTGATTCACAGAAAGAACCTCAACTACTTGCACTTGGACTACAACTTCAACTTGAAGCCTGTGAAAACCCTCACAACAAAGGAACGTAAAAAGTCCAGATTTGGAAATGCGTTTCACTTGTGCCGTGAGGTTCTGCGTTTGAGCAAGCTTGTGGTGGACAGTCATGTGCAGTACAGGCTTGGAAATGTTGATGCTTTCCAGGTATGAGTAGTTTCTGTGTAGCTAATCTGTATCATTTTCTCATTGTTTCATTACTAAAGTCTTCTGTCTATCCTGTAGTTGTCAGATGGACTACAGTACATCTTCGCCCATGTTGGTCAGTTGACTGGCATGTACCGCTACAAGTACAAGCTCATGAGGCAGATTAGAATGTGCAAAGACCTGAAGCATCTCATTTACTACCGCTTCAACACAGTGAGTAACACTCAATGCAAAAAAAATACATAATTTTGTAGAGTGAAGCAAAGTTTTCTGTAACTGTTTTTGGATTGGTGCTATGCCTTGCATTTAAAGTGACCTGTTTTTTAGGGCCCAGTTGGGAAAGGTCCAGGCTGTGGGTTCTGGGCTCCAGGATGGAGAGTCTGGCTGTTCTTCATGAGAGGCATCACCCCTCTTCTGGAGAGGTGGCTTGGCAATCTTCTGGCCAGGCAGTTTGAAGGTAAAATTAGCTTTTATTTGTATGCAAATAGCAAGTAGAAAGATGTAGTTAAATTTTACAAGTTAAGTACTAATTCGCTGTGTAATGCCATTTAGGTCGACACTCTAAGGGTGTTGCCAAGACTGTGACCAAACAGCGTGTGGAATCTCACTTTGATCTGGAGCTGAGAGCTGCTGTGATGCATGACATCCTGGATATGATGCCTGAGGGTATCAAGCAGAACAAGGCCAGAACCATCCTTCAGCATCTCAGCGAGTCATGGAGGTGCTGGAAGGCTAACATCCCTTGGAAGGTAAGTTTTTGGTAATTTTTTGCTGCCCCTTAATGGTATGTTTCAGAGTTTATCATTAAATGATCATTACTTATTTTTTTCAGGTTCCTGGACTTCCAACCCCCATCGAGAACATGATTCTCCGCTACGTGAAGGCCAAAGCTGACTGGTGGACCAACACGGCCCACTACAACCGTGAGAGAATCAGAAGAGGAGCTACTGTGGATAAGACTGTGTGCAAGAAGAACCTGGGGCGTCTCACTCGACTCTACCTAAAGGCAGAGCAGGAGAGACAGCACAATTACCTGAAGGTACATTTCTTGGGTAACATAAAATGTCCTTGAAGACTTTGAACAGGTCAGTGTTACCCTGGAAGAACACATTGATGAGTGATTCATCTTTTATCTTATAGGATGGGCCTTACATCACTGCTGAAGAGGCCGTGGCCATCTACACCACCACAGTGCACTGGCTGGAGAGTCGTCGGTTCTCTCCGATCCCCTTCCCTCCTCTCTCCTACAAACATGACACTAAGCTGCTCATCCTGGCTTTGGAGAGACTCAAGGAGGCTTACAGGTCAGGCCAGTCCCATAACGGCAACCTGGGTGGATGTGCTGGTTTTGTACTTTTCTGACTTTCTTTTGTTCCTTTTAATTAGTGTGAAGTCAAGGCTGAACCAGTCACAGCGTGAGGAGTTGGGTCTGATTGAGCAGGCCTATGACAACCCTCATGAGGCTCTGTCCAGAATCAAACGTCACCTCCTCACTCAGAGAGCCTTCAAAGAGGTTTGCATTCATGCAAAGTTTCAACGCATTTCATGTAACCACAAGGGTCATCTAAGTCCATTACTGGTTCTAGCTTGCATCTAAAGTGGTTCTTTTTCTCTGTAGGTGGGCATTGAGTTCATGGACCTTTACAGTCACTTGGTGCCAGTTTACGATGTTGAACCTCTGGAAAAGATCACTGATGCGTACCTGGATCAGTACCTGTGGTATGAGGCAGACAAACGCAGGCTTTTCCCACCCTGGATCAAGCCAGCCGACACAGAGCCACCTCCACTGCTAGTGTACAAATGGTGCCAAGGTGAGAGGAAGTTACTGTGGTCGACCTGTATGGATTTTTTCATTGCCACTGTCTTAGAAAGCAGTGTGGCCAATATAAAGCTGAAATGTTGACAGTATATGCAAAACTATAAAAGTTTCTGTTTTTGTATTACTAACAATAGAAAGGCAAACACTTTAATACTTTATATATACAGCTTACTTTCTTTTACAATTTCTATATAATAATTCAAATAATTGTGAATCTCCGCTCAAGTGCTGGTGTTGTCAAAATGAATGTCCCATTCATCATTTATCGGCATACAGAAACTCATCTGCTAATGCCAGTAATTTAAACGGTGGCAAATACCATCGGCCACTAATTGTGACTAGTTGTCTTAATAAAACATCAAACTAATTTAACGTTATTCTAGAGATCTTGACAGATCTAGTTAAAGGATAATGTTAAGTAAAATTTCAATTTCATGTTTAACATTTATAATTGTCTACTAGGAATCAACAACCTGCAGGATGTGTGGGAGACAGCAGAGGGTGAATGTAATGTCATGCTGGAGTCTCGCTACGAGAAGATGTACGAGAAGATTGACTTGACATTGCTGAACAGGCTTCTGCGTCTCATTGTTGATCACAACATTGCCGATTACATGACGGCCAAAAACAACGTTGTCATTAACTATAAGGTCTGATTTTTGCACATAACAGTCCTTTGCTAAAAGTCATATTTCCCTCTTAATGCGCTTGAGAAGTTTTATTAGAAATTTCCATTCACTGCTTGGTTTGATTTTAGATATCTGTGTTTTCTCTTAACAGGACATGAACCACACAAACTCGTACGGTATCATCCGTGGCCTGCAGTTTGCCTCTTTCATCGTGCAGTACTATGGGTTGGTGATGGACCTGCTGGTGTTGGGTCTGCACAGAGCCAGTGAGATGGCTGGCCCTCCTCAGATGCCCAATGACTTCCTCAGTTTCCAGGACACGGCCACTGAGAGTGCCCATCCCATCCGTCTTTACTGCAGATACATAGACCGCATTCATATCTTCTTCAGGTTAGTAGTGCAAATGAAGGTAGTCTCCTGTTGTGCAGTATTGAGACTTTATTTCCAAAAGTTGCTGTTGTATAAGTTTTATGATCTTCTGGTTTTGCTGTGTGTAGATTCTCTGCAGATGAGGCGAGAGATCTGATCCAGAGGTACCTGACGGAGCACCCAGATCCCAACAATGAGAACATTGTGGGCTACAACAATAAGAAATGCTGGCCCCGTGATGCTAGGATGAGACTGATGAAACATGATGTGAACTTGTAAGCGCTCTAGACTTTAGTTCTTCTTGAACACCTTAATAAACCATAGACAAATGCATGTGGTATAATTGTTTCCTAATAATCGCACAGGGGGCGTGCTGTGTTCTGGGACATCAAGAATCGCCTCCCTCGTTCTGTGACCACAGTTCAGTGGGAGAACAGCTTTGTGTCCGTGTACAGCAAGGACAACCCCAACCTGCTCTTCAACATGTGTGGCTTTGAGTGTCGCATCCTCCCGAAATGCCGCACTAGTTATGAGGAGTTTACGCACAAAGATGGTGTGTGGAATTTGCAGAATGAGGTAAGTAGAATTGCAAACTCTGTAAAATAACTGTTGGCACATCAGAAAGGATGGTGGATAATTGTATGTCGATTTTTAGGTAACAAAGGAAAGGACAGCACAGTGTTTCCTGCGTGTAGATGATGAGTCCATGCAGAGGTTCCACAACAGAGTGCGGCAAATTCTGATGGCTTCTGGGTCCACCACCTTCACTAAGGTATGATCCTTGAACCTTAACAGCAAAAAATCCATACTCATGTAATGTGTAATAGGTAACCGGAGGGAATTTGACATACTCACAGGCCTTAAAGTTTTCCGGCACCGTGCCAGATCTCTGGCGTGCGGCATTTGGCTGCGGGAAAAAATATAGTCCTACATTTGTCTGGACTTGCTATCATGCTTCATTTCAGTTTACACTCATTCACTTCACACACATTAGCCCACTGCGTAGTAATTTTAGAGATTTATGTAATTTTGTGCTATCTCCTTGCTCACCTGTTATTCATCAAACACGAGTAGTGACTGACTACTTTACCATACACTGGAGCGAGACCATAGACGTCTCTGGAGCTGCTGCGATCTTTCTTGGTGCTCTGGCGCTGAGAAAAAAAAGAAAAAGAAAAACATTGCTGAGAACACTGCATAGCCCATACGCCAGGACATTTGACTGCAATCGGGAAATACATTAGCTTTAGCGTTTAAATAAATAAAAAGTATCAAACTTTTNAAAAAAAAAATTATAACATTTTCTTATATATATATATATATATATTACGTACATCCATGAGATTTCCATGCTCCACTTTTAAGTTCCCGGTCGCCTAGCCACAACCTATAGATTCCAGCATAAATGGTGATACATTATAATATTTATTAAAGTATCAACAAAATTCAGAAACGAATGCAAGCATAGGCAGTGCTGTGTGCATGATTGGCATGGCAGAATGCGCGCAACAAGTGCTTCCTTTATAATCACTAAAAAGATGAAAGTTCGTTGCTATCTCACAATGCTTCAATGACTGCGCAATGAATTTTTAATAATAATGTCTACACTTTGTTTTAATCAGAGGATTTGCCAGCATGCAAAGCATTCAGCGCTGAACAAAAACTCTGGCGTTTTGAGCAGTGAGTGGATTCTAACATCTCACAGCGTTCCAGAAATCAACAGATTTGTCTGTGATTAGCTACATTGCTCAACGCTGTGAAAACATGTTGTTAGAAACTCTGCCTATGCTTGAGCCCGGAAAGCATTTTTATTTGATCTTAGTAGTTCTTTAAAAAAAAATAATAATAATTTTTATAGCCTATTTAAAGTGTTTATTACAAACAAGTTATTAAATGATAAATGAATAAATGTAACTGAACAAACATTTGCGTTGTATTTACTGTCCTGTGAAAACAGCGGGTGCTGCAGCACCCCCACTTCCCACGCCTATGTGAACATGTCCTCTTTTTGGACCTAAAAAGTGCGTCCGGTCTAAATCTCCCAAAATGTCCGGGATTTTCTACAATCGCGTCTCGCGCTGTCTGACACGCACACAAGCCGTCTCTCTGACATCGCATGATCCCTTCAGTTCTCTTAGAATCTTATTAGATCTTAAAGTGAAAGCAGCCTAATACAGGCATCCTGCTGCTGTCTGACAAACAACAAAAGAAAATTAGAAAATCACTCACTGCTCTTGACTGAATACATTTTGTAACGTGTTGTTTGCACATGGTTTTACAAAATGTTGCTCTTCTCAGATTGTGAACAAGTGGAACACTGCTCTGATTGGTCTGATGACGTACTTCCGTGAAGCTGTGGTCAACACTCAAGAGCTTCTGGACCTGCTGGTGAAGTGTGAGAATAAGATCCAAACCCGTATCAAGATTGGTTTGAACTCCAAAATGCCTAGCCGTTTCCCTCCTGTGGTGTTTTACACCCCTAAGGAGTTGGGTGGACTTGGAATGCTTTCCATGGGACACGTATTAATCCCACAGTCTGACCTTAGGTAAGTAATATGCAGTTTTCATTGCTGTTTCCTTGATCAGTTGCAACTAGTGTTGTCAAAAGTACCGGTACTTCGGTACCAAGTCGGTACTGACATTTTGAAAATGTGACTATACCCGCATTTCTGTAGTACCGAGAATCCGGGTATATTCGGTACCCACTGATGGCTGTGGCAGTATTTACTTGAATATGACACGAGTGAAGCACAAAGCTTTGTTTACAAAAGAAATAATAGGTTAACGATTAAATGTGGCATCGCACCCATGGAAACATGAGTCCATACATTTAAGCTTTGTATTCTGTTTTGCGAATGGCGATCTGGTCACCTGATTCAGAGAATTTAACAATATTCTATTAGTTATTCCACTGAACATGGAATCTGTTTCTTTTCTCAAATCTTCACTCACGCAGGGGATTATATACGTTTCTTCCTTTCGTTCGCATTTAGGCCTATTATAGGCTATTCGCATTCTTTACTGTGGTAAAGTAGAAAAAGCACCGTAGGACAGAAACCTTTTTGCTTGCACGTCAGTTTCTATTTAACAGAGTTTGTGATTGTTATTAGACTTTATAAGGCGCGTCAAGTTTATTTAGCGCGTTTCACACGCTGGTGATTTTTACTTTCGTTTTCTGACAGCGCAAAATCAAACACAGCCTGAATGTCTTGCCCCTGCGGAGGATAAAACTTGCTCTTCAGACCTTTTACAACAAGTGTCAGTTGCTTGTAACATCAGAATATTACATGAAGATATTATTAAAGAGAAATGGTCTCTTTTCTGCTCGTGTCCCACATCCCTTTCAAAGCGCAGAGCGGTATAGGCTATATCAAAGAATAGAATAACGGGACTTTGGCTATATGACACATCTTTGTGTGGAAATAAAAAATGAATCTTTTTTGAAATATTTAATTTTCTTATTATTTAGGTTACCATAATTTACCGAAATTTATTTCGTAGTTTTACAGGCTTTAGTGTGTTGTTTCACTGACGGAATAGCTAAAATAAACACGCACGTCTGTTACCCCTGTTGAAAAAAAACAGCATATGCTGGTAAGGTAGGTTTTGAAGCTGGTATGCTGGTTAGGACCAGCATAGGACCAGCATAGGACCAGCATAGGACCAGCATAGGACCAGCATAGGACCAGCATAGGACCAGCATAGGACCAGCATAGGACCAGCGTAGGACCAGCGTAGGACCAGCGTAGGACCAGCGTAGGACCAGCGTAGGACCAGCGTAGGACCAGCGTAGGACCAGC
>RJVU01057378.1:784861-797810 GCA_003731715.1 Anabarilius grahami
AACAGATTTTGCTGTGGTACCGAAATTGGTACCGAGAACCGTAAAATTTTCATGGTATCGGTACCGACTACTGGAATTTTGGTACCGTGACAACACTAGTTGCAACTTAAATTTAATATGCAGCCACAGATTAAGGCAATTGATTTAATGTTCTGTTTTTTGCTCAGGTGGTCCAAACAGACTGATGTGGGCATCACTCATTTCCGCTCTGGTATGAGCCACGAGGAGGATCAGTTGATTCCTAATCTGTACCGCTACATCCAGCCATGGGAGAGTGAGTTCATTGACTCTCAGAGAGTTTGGGCCGAATACGCCCTCAAACGTCAGGAGGCCATTGCTCAGAACAGGTACTGTCCTCTTAACCAAACCCAAATCTTAATGATGTTGATGTTCAAGCTTATTAATATGAATTTGATACTACTCAGACGTTTGACACTGGAGGATCTGGAGGACTCCTGGGACAGAGGTATTCCACGTATCAACACCCTCTTCCAGAAGGACAGACACACTCTTGCTTATGACAAGGGCTGGAGAGTCAGAACAGACTTCAAGCAGTACCAGGTAAAAGTCTTTCTATCTGGGAAACATCGCATGTTAACAGCAATGCTACACACCAGTCAGATTTATTTTGGTGGTGTTTTAAATTTTTTTTTTTAATGTGGTTTCAGGTTCTGAAGCAAAATCCATTCTGGTGGACTCACCAAAGGCATGATGGGAAATTGTGGAATTTGAACAACTACCGTACAGACATGATCCAGGCACTTGGAGGGGTGGAAGGCATTCTTGAGCACACTCTGTTTAAGGGAACCTACTTCCCCACCTGGGAGGGTCTCTTCTGGTAAGACCTTTTTTTTGTTGAAAAATATCCAGTACAGTTAACCCAAAAATCCTTTTTTTGTTTTTTTTGTCTTTTTTGATAAACTTAAGTTAAGCTTAAACTTTCAATTTAGTCATTAATTGTGTAAAAAAATGCTTTTAAGATAGATTTATTCAACATTTTGATCTTCTATAGGGAGAAAGCCAGTGGTTTCGAAGAGTCCATGAAATGGAAGAAACTCACCAATGCTCAGAGATCTGGTCTGAACCAGATTCCTAACCGACGATTCACCTTGTGGTGGTCTCCTACAATCAACAGAGCCAATGTATGTATATGAGAAGCATCTGCATTTAGACATTGTTCAAAGCTTTTTCCCCCACCCCATTTTTATTGACTCACTCATTCTCTTTATGTTCTTGTAGGTATATGTGGGTTTCCAAGTGCAGTTGGACCTCACTGGAATCTTCATGCATGGTAAAATCCCCACGCTCAAGATCTCTCTGATCCAAATCTTCAGAGCTCACTTGTGGCAGAAGATTCATGAGAGCATCGTCATGGATCTCTGTCAGGTAAAGAGATGTGCTTCCTTAGTTGCACAATATTATACAATGAATATAATACATGCTTATTTAATGAGACCCTGCAATACAGTGTGAGTAGGTCTGTGGTTTTACACTTTAGACTGAACTTACTAACAATTGACTTATTCAGAGTTGTGCTGAAGAGTGCCATCACTATCATTCTATTGGCTTTTTGTAGGTGTTTGACCAAGAGCTCGATGCTTTGGAGATCGAGACTGTCCAGAAAGAGACAATCCATCCCAGGAAGTCTTACAAGATGAATTCCTCCTGTGCTGACATTCTGTTGTTTGCATCCTACAAGTGGAATGTCTCACGTCCCTCACTTCTAGCGGACTCCAAGTATGTGACTTAGCATAATAGATATGTTGAGCTCTAAGATATCAAGAGAAAGCATGAATATAAATTCCGCAAGTATAACCATATAGAAAATCCCATCATAGTTTCTTGCGTTTCTTTCTATAGGGATGTTATGGACAGCACCACCACACAGAAGTACTGGATTGACATTCAGCTCAGATGGGGTGACTACGACTCCCATGACATTGAGCGATATGCCAGGGCCAAGTTCTTGGACTACACCACTGACAACATGAGTATTTACCCATCACCCACTGGAGTCCTAATTGCCATTGATCTGGCATACAACCTTCACAGGTCTGTATTTTATATCATATTGTTTAGGTGATTAAAGTACAACTTTAGTTACACGTCCCAAAAACAGCGACAAAGCAGCTGTTGAAGTATTTGATTTGCTCTCTCTGCAGTGCTTATGGAAACTGGTTCCCTGGAGCCAAGCCATTGATCCAGCAGGCCATGGCGAAGATAATGAAGGCCAACCCTGCTCTGTATGTGCTGAGAGAGCGAATCCGCAAGGGTCTGCAACTCTACTCTTCAGAGCCCACTGAGCCTTACCTATCTTCCCAGAACTATGGAGAGCTCTTCTCCAACCAGATCATCTGGTTTGTGGATGACACCAATGTGTACAGAGTCACCATCCACAAGGCAAGTGAATTTAACATTATGAAGATGTCACTTGTTTTCATATTGTCATCATCTTGGGTTGTGTGTTTAAAATGTCTAATTTGTTTCCATTTTATACCTGTTTTAGACCTTTGAAGGTAACTTGACCACCAAACCAATCAATGGAGCGATTTTCATCTTCAACCCCAGAACTGGACAGCTTTTCCTGAAGATCATTCACACTTCTGTATGGGCAGGACAAAAGCGTCTTGGACAGGTCAGTCTGTCGCTCTGTCTTGTGTTTTGTCTCCATGCAGTTATTTTGTCTTTAGTAAGTGTTCTGCTCAAAGCAGTCACTCATTACTGAGTTGCACTTTTTCTCTGTTTTTGTAGCTGGCTAAGTGGAAGACTGCTGAAGAAGTGGCTGCCCTGATCAGATCGCTGCCTGTTGAAGAGCAACCCAAACAGATTATTGTGACCAGGAAGGGCATGTTGGATCCTCTTGAGGTTAGAAACACCCATTAAAACTGCAAAAGGCAAATTAGCTGTGTTAAAGCTCTGGAAAGTTCATATGTTAACTTTTAGACTAACAGCTGTCTGTTTTTCTCAGGTGCACTTGCTGGACTTCCCCAACATTGTAATCAAGGGCTCTGAGCTTCAGCTGCCCTTCCAGGCCTGTCTGAAAGTGGAGAAGTTTGGAGACCTCATTCTGAAGGCCACAGAGCCTCAGATGGTCCTGTTCAATCTGTATGACGACTGGCTGAAGACCATCTCCTCTTACACTGTAAATCTAACTATTATACTATAATTTTGACCTAACAATTTGTTACTTCTGAGGGTTACACTACTCATTATTATAAGGTCTTTAACAATTGTACATTTTTGTTGCCTAGGCATTCTCTCGTTTGATCTTAATCCTGAGAGCACTTCATGTCAATAACGACCGTGCCAAAGTTATCCTGAAGCCTGACAAGACCACCATCACTGAGCCCCACCACATCTGGCCCACTCTGACCGATGAGGAGTGGATCAAAGTGGAGGTGCAGCTCAAAGATCTCATCCTGGCTGACTATGGCAAGAAGAACAAGTGAGTGCTGTGCAACAAACGCTGACTTCTGAGTGCATATGGAAAATATATTTTGCCCTGTGAATTTTTCCTTCTCAGATTTTAACTTTTTTCCCCCTTTCTCCACAGTGTGAATGTGGCATCTTTGACCCAGTCTGAAATCAGGGACATCATCCTGGGTATGGAGATCTCTGCTCCATCCCAGCAGAGACAGCAGATTGCTGAGATCGAGAAACAGACCAAGGAGCAGTCTCAACTAACGGCCACACAGACTCGCACTGTAAACAAACATGGAGATGAGATTATCACCTCCACCACCAGCAACTACGAGACGCAGACCTTCTCTTCCAAAACTGAATGGAGAGTCAGGTGTGGAAAGTTTTTGGATATCACACTTGTCTTTTTAGTTGTTAAAACACAGCTAGATTTTGTTAAACCGTTTTCCTGATCTCACAGGGCGATCTCTGCTGCCAACTTGCACTTGCGTACTAACCACATCTACGTATCATCGGATGACATCAAAGAGACTGGGTACACTTACATCCTGCCCAAGAATGTTCTGAAGAAGTTCATCTGCATTTCAGATCTGCGTGCTCAGGTTAGATGAAACGTCGTCTTAACATGATTCCTCTTCCTTTGCTTCATTAGTAGTATCCTAAACCTTTTTTTCTTTTTCTTTTTTTTTGCATTTAAATATATATTTTTTTTTATGCCTATAGATTGCAGGTTATCTATATGGAACCAGCCCTCCAGATAACCCTCAGGTAAAGGAGATCCGCTGCATTGTGATGGTGCCACAGTGGGGTACGCATCAGACGGTTCACCTGCCCAACCAGCTGCCACAACACGAGTACTTGAAGGTCAGCATTTTACACACATGCATATGTCTGTAGATTGGTGTTATCAGCAGTCTACTTCCTCCCCAGCCCTATCAAATCGTTTGAATACCGTCTTTATCTTTCATAGGAAATGGAGCCTCTTGGATGGATCCATACACAGCCCAATGAATCACCCCAGCTTTCTCCTCAGGATGTCACCACTCACGCAAAGGTCATGGCTGACAACCCATCCTGGGATGGCGAGAAGACTATCATTATTACTTGCAGGTACATATTTAGCATACTTGGGCACTGTGTTTGCACTAAAATCCCAGTGTGTAATGGTTATCTGGTTAAAAAGTATGACACTGCTTTTGTGGGTTTAACATTTGGTTTTGCTTATAGTTTCACTCCTGGTTCCTGCACACTGACGGCCTACAAGCTGACTCCCAGTGGGTATGAGTGGGGTAGACAAAACACAGATAAGGGTAATAACCCCAAAGGTTACTTGCCCTCTCACTATGAAAGAGTACAGATGCTCTTGTCTGACCGGTTCCTTGGCTTCTTCATGGTGCCTGGCCAGGTTTCTTGGAACTACAACTTCATGGGTGAGCATAGCTTTAAATTAATGATATATATTTTTTAAAGTGATTTTTAAATATTTTAAATCATCCTTGCAGATGTGATATACAATGTGTGTGTTTCTAACCTTTCCCCCCTCATTCTAGGTGTTCGCCATGACCCCAACATGAAGTATGACCTACAGTTGTCCAACCCAAAAGAGTTCTACCATGAAGTTCACAGACCATCTCACTTCCTCAACTTTGCTTCTCTGCAGGAAGGTGAACTCTACAATGCTGACCGTGAGGATATGTATGCATAATAGTACAAACAGCAACTATATAAAGTAAAAGCACCCAGCAGTCTAAATCAATGCTTTTGTACTGTTTTGTCACCAAGACTCACTCTTTACTGTTTGCAGTAATGTAAATGTTTAGAAACTCAAAGCATGTCATCTGTTTAGTTGATTATGCACATTTTGTGCTTTCTGTCTGTAGATGTGAGATGAATCGTCATCTAAAATATCTGGATTGTTTTTCGTAATCGTTTGTAGTACATTGTTTTTTATTAATCTGGAATAATTTGTACCCTGTAGCTATGTTGTGCATCTGTTATGTACACTGTAGTTTGGGTTTAAATAAAGATTACCACTTTTATAAGAATTTGAGCTTGATTTCATTGTCATTTCTGTTGGTTTTGTGTATTAAAATCATTGGTGTGTCCACTGAAGGAAAAGTAGCTGCTCTATCTAGAGCGAGGACACTGTATGCCTTCAGAGCAAACCAATCTGCATGCATATGTTACAGTTCACTGAGCAGCTCAGCCCTAAACATATGATATGGCAAGTTGTTTTTACATTTATTCCTTTAAGATTATTATCTGATTGGATGAAGTCAATACAATGTCAGTACATTGTGATTCACATTTATGCTTAATGATGAGGCACCAAAAGTGTTGATCCTGGTGATAAACATGATCTAGGAAATTGCTCTCCGGTGTGTTCATGGATTAACATGTTTTAATATCTGGAAATACAGTGCCACTGGCAAAAGAGAAAAACAAAGCAAATACATATACTTAATTGCTGTTATCTAACGGTTGTCCTTGTCTTTTGCTTCAAATTGTTTTAACACTCTATTTGTTAGATTTTCCTATTGGTGCTGCACTTCCAGTTGGTGTGACCTTGTGAACGTGGGTTTTCCACCTAAAATGATGATACTCTTGACTGTTTATGAAGTGTTAAAGTGAGTCACAATGAGCTGTCATTATGCTGATCTCACCCAACTAGATATTCATTTAGTTATCTGCTTTTGTGTTCTGCAGAATAAAGTCATACAGGTTTGGAATGATGTGAGGTTGAGTACAGTATAGAATTTTTAAATTTTTAGGTGAATTATTACCTTACACTTATTATCCATCTTTGTTGTACTACTTTAACCATCACCAGTTTGTTTCACCTTGTTTCAGATATCAGCTATTAATTTCCAACTAGTTAGTTCCTGCTAGTTATTCCAGGAAGACTACTAGTTTAGACTACTGAGTTACTTTAACCTTTTCCATTACTTCATATATTATCCACTCCAGGGTTACTAGTAGCAATGCAATAGTCTCCAAAGACTCTAAAAACTCTTTTTTTTTTTCACATCTCACTAGTGAGATTTTTAGTTTAACTAGGTATTTAAAGATTAGTTCTGAACATTAGTCTGATTACTCATTGCATTATGCAATGAATAATCAGACTAATATTCAGAAGTAATCTTGCAGCATATGACAATTAAACAATGTACCTACTGAGCTAAAGAAATGTTACTACTGGGATAGATGCTATTAGAAGTACTAATATCTGAGTAGTTAGTTACATGTGAAATTGAAACTAACTAAACCTACTTGTAACAGATGCTAGCTAGTTTGGGACATTCTAAAACGCATAAGGTACTAAGACAGTGATATTAACAGACCAAACTCAGTACACATACTAATAAAGTATACTATATACAGAAAAGCAGTTGAGCCCAGTATTTGAATGTAACGCGTTTAATTTCGCGTTAAGCATTTTCTTCCCATAGAAACTGCTTAATGTGGGTTAGTTCACCCAAAAATGAAAATTCTGTAATTTATTACTTGCCCTCATGCCGTTCCACACCCGTAAGACCTTCGTTAATCTGCGGAACGCAAATTAAGATATTTTTGTTGAAATCCGATGGCTCCGTTAGGCCTACATAGGGAGCAATGACATTTCCTCTCTCAAGATCCATAAAGGTACTAAAAACATATTTAAATCTTTTCATGTGAGTACAGTGGTTCAATATTAATATTATAAAGCGACGAGAATATTTTTGGTTTCGCCAAAAAAAAACAAAATAACGACTTATATAGTGATGGCTGATTTCAAAACACTGCTTCATGAAGCTTCGGAGCGTTATGAATCAGCGTGTCGAATCAGCGGTTCGGAGCGCCAAAGTCACGGGATTTCAGCAGTTTGGCGGTTTGACACATGATCAGAATCATGATTCAACACACAAGAATCATAACATTCCGAAGCTTCCTGAAGCAGTGTTTTGAAATCGGCCATCGCTAAATAAGTCGGGGGTTTTTTGGCGCACCAAAAATATTCTCGTCGCTTTATAATATTAATATTGAACCACTGTACTCACATGAACTGATTTAAATATGTTTTTAGTACATTAATGGATCTTGAGAGAGGAAATGTCATTGCTGGCTATGGAGGCCTCACTGAGCCATCAGATATCAACTAAAATATCTCAACTTGTGTTCGGAAGATTAACGAAGATCTTACGCAACACGTTAAGCATTTCCCTCCCATAGAAAATTGTTAACGTTGCTTAATGTAGCCGCCTAAGTGATATTAAAAGATCAAATTCTGCACAAACCAATTATTCTGAATAGTAGGGTTTATCAGTATAGTGTTTGGTCTTTTAATGCGTTAAGCGTTTTCTTTATGGGAAGAGGAAAATACTTAACGTGTAATTAAACGTGTTGCGTTCATATTCTGGGCTCATCTGCTTTAATGTACATAGTATGCTTTATTAGTACGGTGTTTACTAAGTTTGGGTTGTTAATAACACTCTTAGTAAATTAAGCCACGTTAAGCGTTTTAGAACGTCCCGTTAGTTTTCAGGGATAAATGTTAAAACTGCTTGCCATATGTGCTGCGTTAAAGCTCTCGGGTTGCGTTGGTCAGGGAAGGAGGAGGGAACAACCATGGCAAACAAGCGCTGTGGGCTGTCATGTACCTCTGTTCAACAACCTTTTATAAAAGAACACTATGCAAACATGCACAGCCAACATTCATCTACATGCTAGTGCCGTGGGCGTTGAGCTTCAAGTTATGACATGCAAGTCTTTACACTGCATAGACATGTCGATTTTATAACTCACTCGTGTTTATTAGAGCGTACCAACAAAGGATGTAGTTACAAAACAAACTAGAGCGAAAATGCATGCGTTTAAAAGTGAAACAAAAAAAGATCTGTGTTCGAGCTGAATCACAACTGGACGCGTGTTGAGGTCTGACTGACAAGAGGAGTTTCGTTTGTCGCCGTTTGAATTCAAGTTCATCTGAAGTGCATTATGGAGACTTGCGTGATAGCCGTCGAGGAAAACCAAAACGATATCGTCAAGACACATTCGTGTTTCGAGAGGACGTTTTCATCAATGACAGTGGACGATGTGTATGAAATCGCTAAATTGGTGGGGTCAGAAGTGGAGAAGCTCATCGACAGCTATGGGAAGTCGAGCGTGGAGGGACTGGTGTCTCACATAGTGAAAGTGTTGGAGCTCTTGGAGAGTTTCGCGGCGAGAAATCAATCTCATAAATGTAAGGAAGAGGAGCTATTGAAGGCCTTTGAGACTTTACAGTTACAGCAGCAGAAGAAACGACATGTGAAGGAATGCGATGAGACCAGCAACAGCTTTGAGAGTCGGGTAAGGAAACGACAACATGGTCGACATGCCAACACTGTTACTATTTTTCAAATGCCTATGTAGTTATTTTATGAAAAACTGTTTTATTGTAATGGACAGAGTTGCTGTGTTGCACTTGAGGGTGACGCCTTTGATCCAGCTGGACTTTTGATTCGTGTCGTGACGCGTTGATCGATTTTAGGAAATTCCAATAGGGGGAACTTCCGGTCTGCTCTGCAACTCAATAAACATTTAGAGAACATCATGTACTATCCATTAGTGGTGGGGATTTTGATCTTGAATTCGTCTTAGTGACTTTCGTTCAGTGATATGCAGGTTAAATTATTACGCCAGGTGGCAAAAAGTTACTTTAATGTGTTATGAACAAGTTATTGAATCAATTATTTCGACATCTCGTTCGTTAATAAAATGAACAGGTCAACCATCCCTCAACTAATAAGATGTTTGTTTGGGCTGCTTATATAAGTACATGGGCCTGTCCTGAATTGTTAATACATGAATGGTGTGCCACTGTGTTCTCAAGTGATGTGTTAAATTGTTAGGCTTTTGAAACCAATGTCAGGGTGACACCTGGTAGTCTCACTTCATTTTTTTTCTTTAGGACTGGCATCAGAAAGAAAAGAAACTGAAGGAGACTGTAGAAGTGTTACAGTCCCAGGTGTATCAGCTCAAGGAAGAGAACCAGGAGCTTCTGACCCGCTTACAATGCACGCACTCCAAAGAAGGTAAAATGACCGGGGACGCACATAACAATGTTAAATAAACACATTTGTTTGTGCATTTATCCAAGATGAATGTAATATCAGTGTAATTGCCATTGCCATTTCCATTGTAATAATAAATCAACTACACCTTCTGGAATGGAAACCATCATGAAATGTTTTTAGTTCAGATGGTTTTCATTTTCTTATGTAAAAAAGAAAGTAAAAATTTAGGCCTATTGGAATGATCAATCTTATTAGCATCAGATCTTTTCTTCTGTATTGTGATGTACATTCTGAGTGTAATGGATTACCGGAAAAGAAAAAGTGGAGTACTTGGTTCTATGCATCAGTTGTTGATTGGATTTTGAGATGCGGGAACTGCACTTAAAAGTGGAGGCTGATGAATGCGAGCTTGCTGTCGATTGTAAGAAAGGTTTAATCTGACTAAATGATTGGAGAAGTCCAGTTATGACATTTTGATTAAAAATGATCAGGTCAAAAAAGAAATGAAATTTAGCAGTCAGATCTGTGACATGCATTTAGATTATTGGGTGAATTTTCTTCATAAAAACAAAAACAAATTGTCAGAATGAAAAATGTTTCAAATTTTTATAATTGTTCATTTTAAAGGTAAGTATTATCCAGAGTCTTAAATGTTTTTATAATTATTACAGGCTCATTGTCTTTCATGGTAGCACCAATTTAACTGATTTTTATCGTTGTGTACAATATAGCTAAAGTCCAAAATGTAATTGCTGGTCATGAGATCTCCAAAAAGAGATGTAGTTTCTATCCTTTTATCAGAGAGAAATACAACTTCCCTGAGCAAATGAGCTCTCATTTTCTGTGTGTAATGTTTCAAACTCAATAAAGCCGTTTATCTTATTTAAGGGAGGGTTTTTTCTCCTTCGTTTATTACTGTTAGGTCAGCAGTCAGGAATGCTGAACTCACAGTTGTTGTCAGATTCCAGGAGCCGTTAACATGTGCTTTTAATTTTTATGATAAATTTTGTCAAATTTTTGCATTTATTCTGTCAAACTCCTGAAATTCAGCAACTGTGTGACATTTATTTATTTATTTGTTGATTTAATCGGGGACAATCAGGGCTTGACATAAACATCCGCCAGCCTGCCAATTTCAGCTGTGGCGTGTAACAATGTCACTTCTACTAGCCACTTTGGCGGGTTGAATTCTATATGTAATATATATACACATTTATTAAGGGCATCTGAAGTAAAGGCATCTTTTAAAAAGGCATCTGAAATAATAAACTAAGTGCAATGTAGTGTTGTCAAAAATATAGATTTTTTTGATACATATCGATACTGAAATATCTGAAACGCTTTTTCTGCAGAATCGACACGAGACCAGCTTCGCTTTCTCACTCTCTCATCTCTCATCCTCCCCTCACTCACTTGTTTCATTTGCTCTGGATGATTATTGTTGGTGTTTCAGGGCTTGAATTTCGGTGTGGGATTGTGCATTTTGTGCCTAATTTTACTAATTTCTGCAGATTTTGTGTGCATGCCTCTCAGTTCTCAGTACTAAATTGAATTCTTTTTCGCTGCTTATTGCGCTTAAACAGTCAAATACACACAAAATAATGTCAAAATGACAGCAGAATTAGCAAAACCGAATTATGACATTAAAAAATATCTATATAGCAGCTTTTCCCCGTGGTATCGATGTCAAAATTGTGGCCAGTGAAAATGCTGAGTGGCTAGTAACTTTTGGAAAACCACTAGCCACAGTGGCTGGTGAGCAAAAAAGTTAATGTCAAGCCCTGAGGACAATACTCGTTAATAATACATAAAAAAATATGTAAAATGTGCCATATCTGGCCAAATTGGCTAATTTTCATCCATAGTCCTTTGGGAGGTTGACCACCAGGCACATGTTCTACTGCATTTATCCTATCACTATTACAAATTGTATTATATATTATGATACTTATATTTAATTTTAATTATTCAGACTTTAAAACTGCTTTCAAAGTTTTTGTAATTCTTATTTTAGAGCATCACTGTCTTCATGCAGTATTTTAAAATATGACCATACATTTGTTTCCCCATCTTTTCTCTAGACCGCACACAGCGTCAGGAACGAGAAGTGATGCTCAAGCTGAAGGAAGTGGTGGATAAGCAGCGTGATGAGTTGAGAGCGAAAGTTCAGGAGATATCCAGCATGTCCAAGGAGGTGGAAGCGGTACGGGTCTGATATAACTGCGCTGATATAACCTGAGTTGCTCAAATGAATCTCAGTTTCATGAATCACCCTCACCAGGTTTTGAACCAGGAATCTTTGGGTTACAAGGGGCTGTTATACTCGAAAATGTTGTTTTCCAAACTTTCATTGTCCCTATAGAAATGAATGCTGGTAACCAGGTTTTTCTCCCACTGTAAAACAGACTGTAGTCTTTCCATCAGAACTAGTTTAGCTTATTGCAACATCAAGGTTTCTTTTGTTGAATTTAAAACACTGTGTCAACATTGTGTCACTCGCAGAGCACCTGTGACACAAAATAAAAAAGTGGCATGTCTACAGTCGTGGCTGACAAGTAGATGTTCATGAATTGCATCAGAGGCGTATACCTGTGGTTTGGAGCTGAGGTTAATAGTTTTCCTTTTTATGTTTGCCTTGCCTTGGTTATAAAACTGGTCAGGCAAGTGCCACATAGTAGATAAATTCATTATTTTCTCTTAAGCTAATTTAACTTTTACATTTTCGACGTTTTTATAAATTAGTTTGAGTGATAAGAAGTGTGTGTGTGTGTGTGTGTGTGTGTCATTTAACAGCTCCAGGAGCAGCAGGAGCGGCTAATGAAGATAAATGCAGAGCTCAGACACAAGCAGAACATCATACAGACTCAGCTGAAGAGCGCAGTGGAGAGGAGGACCGACCTGGAGGCCGACCTGTGTGAGAAACAGAAAGAGATAGAGTGCCTGATCTTACAACTAGAAACAGCCAGCGTGAATACTGCTGCTGAAATGGTTAGTCAAGATAATATTACTTTGATTCTTACTAACACATTAGCTGTCCTGCATTGGGTTTATATGTGGGTTTGTGGGTATTCATAATTTTTGTATTTCCTAAAAGCATAATGAGACAGAAGCTTCTATGTTCCTCTTGTGGGGGGTTTAGGTATTGGTATGTACTACTGCAGGGTCTAAATTCCGCTTTGGTTGGTTGGATGTGGCATATATAGGTCATGTTTGCCCTTACAGGAGTGTAACGGATATGTTTGTGCACAGCTCCCCTTTCAGCTTACAAACATTTCTGGATGCTTGATTAAATTCTGACATTAAAAACTTAATAATTAATGCTGATTAATGAAATAAATAAAAGCTTTTAGTAATTAACAAAAAAATGCAAATGAATAAGTTTGCAAAATAAGAGGACGTTTAATACACTGAACTAGATCTGTAGTATTATTTATATGTAATATATATATATTATATTATATATAATATTATATTCTATTTATGTCTGTCAAATG
>RJVU01057378.1:798831-812680 GCA_003731715.1 Anabarilius grahami
AGAAGCAGATTTTTTAATATTTATTTTAAATTTAATTATTATTAAATTATCTTTATATTATTTATATTAAAGTGTTTTTATGTTTTTATTATTAGTGTTTCTTATGAAATCACTTAAACATCTTATTTAGGCACCACTGTTTTTGGTACGAGTTTAATGATTAATTATAGTAACGTGCAATACGTGTGCCGCAAACGCTGTAAAAAGTGTTACCAAACTGTCTTTAAAAAAAAAAAAAAAATGGAATCAGCTGCATATTATCAACTGTGATCAAGTCAGACATTTATGGTATTTGACTCACATACTCCTATAATTCCACCTTTGCCTCCTTCAGAGCAATTCAGCCATTGACCTCACAGATAAGATGATTATTGACTTGAAGGATCCAAATCGGCCGTGTTTTACCAAGCAGGAAGTACGGGATATGCTTTTTGAGAGGAACGAGTTGAAGGCCAATCTATTTCTGGTGAAAGAGGAGCTTGCATATTACCAAAGGTGAGACAAATGTGTTTGTGACGCATACTATGTCTGCCTGACGAAGGTCTTTGACCGAAACTTTGCCACTTTTAACCTTTTCTATTTAAAGGGAGAACAACAGTGTGCAGATATTTTTTGTATCATTTGATGTATTTTTTGATCTTGCACCTGGCCATGACGGTTTGGATGTGCGTTCCTTGACCTTTTTTTGTGACGCATATTAACCTTATATATCAGCACAACATCCTTTCTCAATCTGAACACACATTTCTCTGTTTCCTTAGGGAAATTCTGAATGATGAAAGATGCCCAGGGTTCTTACTCGATGCCGTGCGCTCTGCCATAAAGAAGCAGAGGACTGTCATAAAGTCTAAAATGCTCGGCATACCTGTTAGCGAATGTAGCACGTGAGTACACACCACAAACATACTGGTAGAATACAGTGATTACTGTTATGTTTAACCATGTTTCACTGTCATATAGAGATGAGACAGACGGCCCTTTGTTTGAGAGGAGTGGAAACGAAGACATTGACACTGACAGCAGACCCCAGGACTCGCGCATCAGAAACCTGTGAGTGCTGCACTCATGCTAAAACAAGACAGACCTATAGCAATAACTTGTTTCAGTACAACAATCTACTTAAATACTAACCTACTTCACTAAAAACGGGCTTCAGCAGAATTAGGTTATGGAATAAGCCCACCAGTCTTGGGTACAATAAATACATTGAGTGTGAAAGATGTAGTTTAAGATGTAATTTAAGATGTAGCAACAGCAGAAATTCCTCGTGGTGCTAATGCAATCAAAATATCCTTCTATGCTGTAAAAGATTTGCACTTGTTATGGTTGCTGTTGATGCATGTCATTTTTTCACTGTTATGTAGTTTTGTATTGTATTTGTTGCTACTAGTTGTGCAAAGTTGTCACATTACACACCTTTATGAAGCAAATCTGCCTGATTTTATCCTTAAAAATGACTTTCAGTTGAGTAATTTAATGCAGTCAGATTGATTCTGTATTAAATATGTTACCAAGGTTAATTTAGATGTTACCACTTATTATTATTATTGCATATTTACATTGTTTACATTTCTTACCACAATTTTAGGTTACACGACAGACATTTGTTTTAACATTTACTTTTTTTTTTTTTTTTTTACATTTCTTACCACATTTTTAGGTTACATGACAGACATTTTTTACATTGTAGCCTGTGGGGCAGGTTGGGCTTGTTAAACTTTCCCTTTGAAAAGTATGTTGGTGCAACTTCAAGTGTTGTGCAACTGACAATATACTCCTTGAGAAGTGCCTGTATTGCACATTTTTAAATAAGACTCTTTTATAAAGGGGATCTGATCTCTTCTCTATGGAAGCTTGTTTCCGCTATGGAGATAATTGATAATTAGTCCAAATGAGAGATAATTGTGACTTTTTTTCTCGCAATATGAAGTTTATAGTTTATATATTTATATATTATCTCAGAACTGTGAGATATAAACTTGCAATTGTGAGATATAAAGTCCACTTTTGAGGAAAAAAGTCTGACTTTTTTATCAGAATTGCGAGTTTATACCTCACAATTTTGAATTTATAAGTTTATATCTCGCCATTTCTGACTTTATAACTCACAATTGTGAGTATATATCACGCAATTGTGAGAAGAAAAGTCAGAGTTGCGAGATGTAACCTCGCAATTGTGAGAAAAAAATATCAGAATTGTGAGATAAAAAGTCGCAATTAACTCTTTTATTTTTTATTCAGTGGCTGCCTGAAACAAGTTTCCATACTTCTCTCTATATAGTATAATTTGTTTGATACACAGACACATATTACTACATACTATACTTTATATTCTGGCTCTTAGGCATTCATTCTATATGTTCTTGGGAAAACCCTAAGCTGATTTTAGAGATCTCTTAATCACATTTCTCTCTTCAGCTTAGTAACCTTAGTAACTGAGCATGTCAACTAGCTACTGAAACTGAACTGTTTCAAAAATAGTAATGAAATCCCCCTCTATCATTCTTCTATCAGTGATTTAAAGCTCTTATCTCCTGTGACTCAAACCTTTAGATTTGGTTTCCTGACGCGGTCCAGTCTTACTAGGAGTTCCGGTTCCCAGCCCTCTGGCCTTCCGACATCAAGCTCCACATGGGAAATCATTGATCCAGATGAGCAGGGAGACAAGGAGGAGACACAAACCCTCAGCTCCTCCTGAGAACCATCCCATCTGTCACTCATCCTTACCTGGGTTTGAAGAGAGAAGTTCAAAATATGTTCTTGATCTCATTTTGGTTGCAAACGAAGGAACGGACTGAAGATTGTATTGAGAGAAAACAATTTCTCTATGTATTTGGTTATACAGACATGGTATTTTTATGGTTTTTGCCTATGCAGTCATTTTTTAAAAAATTGTCAGCACTTAGCTTTTGTTAAATTACCTGATAGCTAGAGTTGAGCCTGATGGTCACTCTAGAGAAGACCTGAAGATGAGTTCAGACTGTGTCAGTCACATACATATTTTGTTGTTAGTTGTTTACACGTCTGTTCAAAAGTTTGGGGTCTAAATTTTTTTTACATTTTTTGAAAGAAGTCTGATGCACAGCGCATCAAGGCTGCATTTATTTGATCAAAAATACAGTACAAACAGTAAGATTGTGAAATATTATTACAACTGTTTTCCATTTTAATATATTTTAAAATGTAATTTATTCTTATGTCAAATTACTCCAATCTTCAGTGTCACATGATCCTTCAGAAATCATTCTAATATGATTTGGTGAACAAGAAACAATATGTTTAAAACTGTGATTCTTAATAATTTTGTGGAAACTTTTATTATTCATTGTTTAAAATAATCAATAAAACATCTTATTGAAATGGATATCTTTATAAATTATAAATGTCTTTACTGTCAATTTTGATCAATTTAATGCAT
Source organism: Anabarilius grahami (assembly GCA_003731715.1). Classification (NCBI taxonomy): domain Eukaryota; kingdom Metazoa; phylum Chordata; class Actinopteri; order Cypriniformes; family Xenocyprididae; genus Anabarilius; species Anabarilius grahami. The sequence goes on from RJVU01057378.1 coordinate 802,250, forward strand.
GCTTGCTAAATTAAAGTATTAATTTCTTTGAAAAAAATTTAATAAAAAAATCTTACTGACCCCAAACCTTTCAATGGTAGTGTATATATGGATAAAGGTGAAGTGTATATTTTTTCACTTTTCCTATTCCAATTTAATATGCTAATACAATCGTAAGTAAGACATTTGATTGCTTTTCCAATGAGTGTAAGCAATGGCTTTGTGGGACTTTCAAAATATTGCTATTTCAAGTTCCAACATGTCCACTTCTGGCTCAACCAATGGCATGTGGTTAGGGCGGGGCTGCTTGTAATAAGCTGTTTAGGGGGAAATTGACTTGGAAGGGATGGTTGGAGGGTTTGGAAACAATCATTCACAGTGCATAAATGACTGCGAACTGATGCACTTAAAAACATGGGAGAAATCTGCAGTGTTTTGATAATCATAATAAACCTGGCATTATATTTTAGATGTCTGGATTGAAACTACAGATAATCACAGCAGCTATTTTTATAGAGAGTATATTTAATATGGATAAAGACACTGACATTGTATTACCAAAGATACTGACATTGTATTACCATTGCTATCAGAGATAATCACACTGACCCTTTTATGTCACTAGGGGGCATTAGAGTATTTTGTATTCATGTTCTTCAAGTATATTTTCTTATAAAACATTAGCTGTCCCTAAAAAGTATCCATTTTCTATAAGGATTATCAGCATGTTTTTAACATAGAAATATTTTAATATTTGCATCTAATAAGTGGTGTGGAGATGTGCTCTATTGTTAACCTAATGTTAAAAAAAGCAATGCTTAAAAGTTGAATTAAATGTTTATTGTCTGATCTGTTAAAGGGATAGTTCAGTCAAAAATTAAAATTCTGTCATCATTTCCTCAGCTTCATGTCATTTCAAACCTGTTTGACTGTCTTCTGCAGAACACAAAAGAGTTTCATATGTTAAGGCATATGTTAAGAATTTTAAAGAATGTTCAAACCAAACAATTTTGGTTACCATTGACGTCCATTTTATGGACAAAAAAACACTAGATATTCCTCAAAACATCATCTTTTGTGTTCCACAGAAGTCATTCATAAAAGTTTGGAACAACAAGTATGACAGAATAGTCATTTTTGGGTGAAATATTTCTTTAAAGAGTTGGCACTTTGCCCCCGTCAGCCATTCAACTGATCAGATATGGTGTTACTCAGCCTTTATGTTGAAAAAAGAAGCAAAAATGTGGACATGATTCAACTATATTTTGTATGCGTCTTAAGGTGTTCCCTGATTGAGAGGAAGTCTGTGTTTCCTCAGGAGGAAATTAGAGATAATGGGTGCCCATATGTTTCGAAGGCCCTTAGCTGTCTGTGACTCATCTGTTTATCTTTGGACCTTTGTAAATAAAAGTTAATGAGTCCCATATTGACCTTTTATTATGTATTTTATTTTCTGCAAACATGTTTGTTACTAGAAAGTGCTATAAAGCGAAATAAAATCTTAAGGTGTTATTGTGATGTTTGTGCGTGTGATTTTTGACCTAAAGAGATCATTGTATTCTGAACAAAAAGGCCATCTATACTCCGTAAAATGTTCTAATATATGTATTTTTACATATGAAAGTAATTGGTAAGGATGAGAAAATGTTGGCAGGCAGGCTGACCATTAAAAATACCCAACTCCTCCCCAAAATTCTGGGCCTTGATTTTTTTCTTTAAACAACCAGTGGCTTATTGAATTAGAGGAAGCTGGCTTTTCTTCCTCAGGAAACTTGCAGAGGAAACAAAGAGAATTGAAGAGCCCATTTTGCTACAAAGACTGGACTGGATCTTTTCTGTTCCAGAAGTACAGAACTAACCTGGACCGGTGGCGTGGTAGGAGAGGGGGTTCGGTTTTGGTCGGTCCGGTGGGGATGGACACCTTTCTGACCTCATTTGGACTGATGCTCATGTGTGTCCAGTGCTCAACTCAGGGACTCAATCCAACCGGGAAGAATGTCTGCCTCAGTATCAGGTACTGTCCCAGAATTCAGTTATGATGAAGTATCTTTTGTCTCAGATGTTTCTCCTAAAATTCTTCAGGAAAAAATATAGCAAATGTGTCACTGTTCTACATAAAGTAATAATAGAGAACCATAAATTAACATGAATGGCATAGACAAGACAATTTTAAAGTCTCAATTTGAAATGTTTGATCAAATTAAAAATCATAGATATTGGGACATTTTTGGATTATTTTGAGAGACTACTGAAATCTGTTCTAAAACTCTGTTATTTGAGACTCACGTCTTCAATTTTTCTCAACAGTCGAGATCTTCTTTGTGATTTGTACTTCCTCAGAGGTTTCTTATGTTATGAGCCCATTTTATTTGTATCTCTATCCTTCTTATAAACTGTTTATTTCTTTATTTATTATGAAAGTAGATTCAATACATGGTAGCCTATAATGTCTGCTATATTTTCTCAAAAGGGATTCTTCTCCCACATGTTGTTCTGGATGGGGCCAAAACGGTGATGAATGCACTGTCCGTGAGTATTGAAACCGTTGATGTAGTTGTAGATGTAGTTTAATACAAAATTTATTACATTATTTTATTGTTGACACACAAGGCTTGTTTCCTGTGGGCCTGTAGATGTCAGCAGTTTTGTGAAGCTAGGGTTTCAGTTCTTGTTGTCTGTAAAGTCTCCCTTTTTGTGTTCTCAGCCCTCTGTGAGGGTGAAAGAGCCTGTCTGCACGATGAAGTGTGTGTTTACCCTGGACTTTGTCGATGTAAACCTGGATTTTATGGGTACCAGTGCAAAACCCGTGAGTAATATCATTATCACCTAGGTTTCTGTTTTCAAGACTGCCTTTTGCAGATGTACAGCTGTGGCCTTTAGGTTTGACATTCAAACAATATCACACGAGCAAGAATGCCTGATACAAGTGTGATGCTGCTTTGTATGAACAATTTAATATTGAATTAACCTAAATAGCCTTAATTGAGTCAATTCAAATAGTTCCAAAGCAGAATCAACCTGTTTCCGAGCAACGTACAGTAATGATGAGAGAAACAAAGCTTTTCGAAACTGAATCAATTGAACCAATTGCGTCGCAAAATTATTCACTGTTTAGAAGCACGCGAAACACACAGGCTGTCAGCACCTGCTGAGCAAAACTGTGTAAATGCAATGAAAACTTAAACCCAAACATGTGACACTTTTTAAAAACCAATTGCTCTTTATTAAAGAGTAATCTATTAAATGTAATCTACATTAAATATAAATTAAATACCATAAAGTTTCTTTAAAATTTGTATTGTTTTATAGTGCGTGTTTTTTGTGTTATTAGACAGGGATGTTTTTTTAAACAAAAATACAAATATTTGTAAATGTTTCAATGCTTTATGAATCAGTGTACACACAGTAGTGGCGTTCCTGAATGAATCACTGTGTTTAACCTGTTAGCGTTCCACTGTACCACCCGTGGTACACATACCTTTCAAAAGAGACCAAAACCATGCATATACTCCAAATGGTTCAAGAACAGCATGCAATTTACTTTGGGTATGCCTTTTAGGCAAAGGCATTTTAGGCAAATTTTACAGAAATGTTAAGGGGGTAAACGAATATCTTGAATTAATGATTCAATGACTCGCTTGTGACATTCGTTTGTTGCCACCTACTGGTGTAATTATGTAATTGATGCAATCAAATTTGAGGACTGGAACAAACTGTTCTATAAAAAAATCTTATTTCTCCGCAGGTTGTCCTCCTGAATTTTGGGGGGCGGATTGTCGTGAGCTTTGTCCCTGTCACCCTCATGGGCTCTGTGACCCAGTCAAGGGTGAGTGCTCGTGCCTGCCTAACCGCTGGGGCAACCTGTGCCAAAACAGCTGCAAATGTGCACGTCATGGGAAATGTGACCCTGTCTATGGCAACTGCACTTGTGAGGAGGGCTGGTGGACGCCCACTTGCTCCAAAGCCTGTCAGTGCCATCTCCCTACATCCACCTGTGACCAAGTCACAGGCCGCTGTTTGTGTAACAAGGGCTTCTGGGGCCAAAAGTGCAGCCTGCGTTGCAACTGCTACGTGTCCCCCTGCCTGCAACGCACAGCGGAGTGTCAGTGTCTGCATGGTTGGTGGGGTCCGTCCTGTGACCGCCGTTGTAATTGTAATCTCAACCATGCAGACTGTGACCTACAAACTGGCACCTGTTTGTGCTACCCGGGTTACAAAGGCTCTGTCTGCAATGAGCCTTGTGAGAGTGGAATGTACGGCAGTGGCTGTAAGAAGAGGTGAGTGAAAAGGCAAGATTAAAGGGATATTTCATGATATAACATGAATTTTTTGGTTCATCCATGATTTCGGTGTTCTCCTATCTGTGTGTGTAGCTGTGGACACTGTGAAGGGGGCAGGTCTTGCTCTAAACAGGACGGCCTGTGTGATGGTTGTGCACCAGGGTGGAATGGCACTCGCTGTGACCAGCGCTGTCCTGGAGGTTATTATGGCCATCGCTGCCGAGAGGTGTGTCCGCATTGCAGAAATATGGACCCATGTGACCCTGAAACTGGAGAATGCTTACAATGTGATCCTGGCTGGACTGGACCAAGGTACAGATCTGTTGGGATTCAGCTCTGAAAAGAACACCCTATTGTCTTATTTACTGTGGCAAACTACAGTTGCCTAAAAAGGACAGTTAAAAATGTGTGCACTTAAAGGGTTAGTTCACCCAAAAATGAAATTTCTGTCATTAGGTACTCACCCTCATGTTGTCCCTTCGTTCATCTTCGGAACACAAATTGAGCCGGCGTTCAGACGTAAACACGGAAGCTCTGCAATGCGTTCACTGCGCCAACTGCGTAACAGACTGACAGGGAAGAGGAAAAATTGTTGAATAAAGTTGTTGTTTTTGTTTTATTTGTGAGCATAAAAAGTATTCTCGTCGCTTCATAACATTAAGGTTGAACCACTGTAGTCACATGGACTATTTTAACCATGTCTTTACTACTTCTCTGGACCTTGAAGGTAGTAATTTTGTTGCTTTCTATGGAAAAAACTTGTGGATTTCATCAAAAATATCTTAATTTGTGTTCCGAAGATGAATGAAGGTCTTGCGGGTTAGGAATGACATGAGGGTGAGTAATTAATTACAGAAATTTCATTTTTGTTTGAACTAACCCTTTAAAGGTAGGGTAGGTCATTTTTGGAAAGGCTAGCAATAGAGAGCTAGCTTTAAACGCATAAGATCCCACCCTCCCTTCAGAGCATCTCCGAAGCCATGCCTCCTACAAAACACATGAACGTGTCGTGTACAGCAGGGAGCAAAAGCGTCACAGGAGGCAGCTTTAAACTACCTCATGTCTCAAAGCACATAACATTACAATAATAATGAACGTAAACAACTTAAAAAGCACTGACCTGTACCACCTGACTGCTGCAGATTCATTTCAGTGTTGATAGTGCTGCCATTGAAACCCATAAATTCGAATCATGAACTGCTCTGAGTATAACGTCCCGGGTTTCCATCTCTTCCAAATTATGGTAGTTATGGCGTGAATGCAGCATTAGTTCGTTGTTTTGATTCGGTAGGAACTGTAAAAGATGGCTGCTGTTTGTTTGCGGTGCTTGTGACTGGCGTCTGGTCTGTCTAACTGCATAGAATGAAATGCACTGATAAGGTGAAAATACATATGTTGACAGGCAAGTACGACATCCTGTCGTATCCCTCTGACCAAGGGATATGATTCGGCGAACATTTTATGGTCCTACGCCTTCCACAGACGATATAAATATATTTAGACCACTTGACTTGACTCACAGAAATATCTAGTTTATTCATGAATATCTAGATGTCCTGGTTGATAGGTCCTTCACTAAGAAATACAGTGTGACTAATGTAGTCTGATTTACAAACTAAAAGGTTTGTTCGAGATGCATCGGCACTGCACAGACCGATCGTCGTATAACATCAAAGAGCGATTGGAGAGCATTCGACTCCTTATGCTTTTGAATCGCTCTCGCAGCGCTGATGCATCTCGAACAAGGACTCTTATGAGCCAGTTATTTTTAGTGAATTGACAACATACAGCGTGACCCATGTAGCCTGATTCAAAAAGGACTCTTATGAGTTGGTTACTTTTAGCGAATCAGAAACATCATACAGTGTGGCCATTGTAGTTTGATTCACGAACAAATGACTCTTATGAACTGTTTCTTTATAGTGAATCAACAACACACAGCACAAAACCAGTGAATCAATCATTCACAAATAAATTACTCCAAATAAAATAAATGAGCCAGTCCATTTAATAGTTCAAAAATATAAGTTACAGGTTTTAAAGACTGAAACACTGCATGGCATAATTTACAGCAGTGGAGGGTATTTCTTTCATATGTAAGCAAACTTGATATAACAATCAAATATAATGAATTTAATAGAACGAAAATGGAATTGAACTGAATTGGGAAATCTAGCGATACCTAATTTAAGAAACATTATTATACAGCAATGAAAATCATTTTAATTGTGGCTTAAATGTCCAACACTTTTTTGGGCACTCACATCTTGATTTTTTTTTTCTTGTGTGCATTATTTATAATTCAATCTAACTGCTAAGCTACATTAGATTTTGAAGCAGGGTGGTTTTTATATCTTAGTTGACTTTATTTTGGACTCCCTCTCTGCAGATGTGACAAACCCTGCACAGATGGTACTTACGGAGATGGCTGCCGCCTCCTGTGTAAAATCTGCAATCATGGCCACTGTGACCATGTGACAGGAAGTTGCATTTGTCTTCCTGGCTTCCAGGGTGAGAGGTGAGGGTACAGTGGTATTTATAGGTTGTTTTTAACTTGGTATAAGATTCAAATGAGTGTCTCTCACCATTCAATCTCTGTTGTAGCTGTAACAGCTCATGTCCTCTTAACCAGTATGGCATCAACTGCTCCTCCACATGTGACTGTGGGAATCATGCCTGCCATCCAGCCACAGGGGCTTGTCCAAACAGTATGTACAGACACCACATTTGGTTTTCACAGCTGGTATCCACATCCCTGTCACCCATTTGTGTGTGTGTGTTTTACGCTAGGTAGCAGAGCAGGTCTCTTGGCAGGGCTTTTGATTCCTCTGTGCATTTTAATACTCGCCTTGTTGTTCTGCTGCTGCTGTTGCGGCAGGCCAGTCGAAGGGAAGGAAGGGTATGAATTTGTTATCTAGCAGATATAATATAAAAAATGTCCTTTAATTTTGTAAACAGTAAGAAAATCTTCTGCTAAATCTGTCTTGCAGAGTGGCGGTTGGGGATGGGAGACCTACAGTTCGCATGAAGCACCATGTTTATACTGTGTTGGCCAACATGGGTTCAGCCATGCCGTGCATTACTCTTTGGTCATCTGGTTTACCCAGGGTTACAGGTAATGCATCTATTTTCATTTGCAGCTGTCACTCAGAAACACATGCAAGTGAGATTGTGTTTTGGTGAAAGTAAGTGGACTTATAATGTTCTCTGCTGTGTCTTCAGTCTCTCATCATGATCCTGAGCTCACATTTAACCACAGCTTCATTGAGCAGCCATCATCCGGCTGGGTGACTGATTCATTTGAAACTGATGATGAAGGAGAGGCCATCTACTGTGAACCACCCAGGGAAGGTAAAACTGTAATATTTCTAGTCTTAATCTCTTTCTGTCAGTTTTACTCTGTAGTTGTTATGTTTATGTTAACATTTATTTGAAATAGAAATATTTTGTGACATTATAAATGTTTTACCGTCACTTTTAATTAATTTAATCAAGTACTATTTCTTTTTTTAAAATAACTCTTACAGACCCCAAATTCATAGATTTATTATTTTACAATTTGCACCAATTTGCATTTATTCCACCTCTGACTGTTCACACTAAAGCCACATTGCAAAAAAAAAAAGAGTAATATTTAGTATAATATTTGTTATTCACACTGTTATAAAACAGATCTGTGTCACAAGCTATGTTTTCATCCACCTATTTTTATGCGCATTTTGGGATATTGCATAAAAAACGCTGGATGGAAATGGCAAGATGCGCATAAATTCTAAAAATGTGCATAAAAACATATTCAACTGCAATGTGAAAGTATATATTCAGAGCAACTTCTGAGCAATACACTGATTCATATTTACACATTCTCTCACAGATGTCCTTACTGTGGCCAGTGGAGAGCTTCAGGAGCTGAACTCCAAGTGTAACTTCTTCCCTGACCCATCAACCTTCAGCAGCGAGGACATGTCACAAGCTTTTGGTATCCCTCGTACTTCCAGCATTGCCAAATCCAAACGCCCTTCAGTTTCTTTCGCAGAGGGCACAAAGTTCAGCCCTAAAGAGCGCCGTAGCTCGACCCAAGATCTGCCAGGAGCTACTCGGAAACCCAAAGCCTGGGGTGTGTTGATGATCTCTGCCCTGCAAGGTGGACAGGGAAATCATAGTGAGATAGAAACAGAAAAAGAAGAAAAAAACATTGAGGAGAACATCTCCTCTGAGGAGCAAGCAGCTGCCTTTGAAACATCCCAATCCGACTCGGAAAGATATAGTTCTGGCCCGCTCAGGACTTACCTCACTGTGCCCGGTGGGAGACGACGCACACTTTCTAATACCAAGAAGAACACCCAGCCATCTGATGGCAGCCAGGATGCAGATTCAGAGAAGTTAACAACTGTTTATGTGACTGTAGGTAAGGCCCAAAAGATGGCTAAACAAGAGCCTCCTTCAGAAGGGCCCGTTCAGGCGATGCTGCGCAGACTGGGCAGCCTCCAGAGACAAAGAGAGGAGGCCGCCCAGCCCAAAGGCAGGGGTCAGGCGATTGCCAAGCCCCCGCGGAGGAAACTGGGAGCACGGGCCAGTGCATGGGAGCAAACTACTGGGTCAGGCCAATCAGAGGTGGTCATGAGGAAACCTAGTCGCAGGAAACACAGCTCCCTCAGCTCTCCCTGCACAGTAGGGGCAACAGACTTTCCTCAGGAGAACAGCACTCCCAAGAGGCCCTTGTCCTCTATTTTAAAAAGTGTTCCAGAGAGCGATATGCTCCATAGTTTAGAGGTGGAGCAAGACACTGAAGCAGATTGTGAGACAGAGACTCTGACAGACCACGCTTATGAGACTGTGGCTCCATCTGATGGGGTCTCCACCTCTTCAGAGATCATTATTAATGAAACGGTTATAGACCAAGCAGAAAATGAGCCAAGATATGAGAATGTTTATGTAAAGCATTCATAATTTTCCTGAACCTTAAAGCAATAATTCCCTTTTAATTAGTACTGTATGTAAATTTTGCATAAACTGCATAAACATATCTACATCAACATATTTTGTTCATATATTTTCATTATAATTTCCATTAAACTGTAACTTTTAAGTTTAAAGAAATTACCTTATTTTTAGATACATTTTAAAAATATTTTATCAGGATGCTGCCCTAATAATTTATAAGTAACTGTTTACATAACACTGTGACAGTAAAGCCTTTTTACATTGTTACAAACATTCTATTTCAAATAAATTGTTCTTTTGAATTTTTTCACTCAAGAATCCTGAATTTAAAAACAACAACAACAAAAAAAAAAAACCCTTGTAGTCAATAATTTTATCCCTTAAAAATCGTCTTTGATCACCAAAATGACACATTTAAAAAAATTTTCCTGTGAAAAAAAAAAAAATCTTCATGCTTGAATCCATCTAGGCCTACATCCTTGCCTTATTTATTATACGCGGATATATGGATATGCTAATTAGCCCCGCCCCCACTGACTCAAGAGATCCGCTGGGTGAACTTACGAGGTAAAGCTGCACAATGGTATCGCTTTTTACGCCAGACACATAACGGTAAATATGATTTGCCTTTTGCTTGATTACATTATCAAACAGCTAATAATGTGTTGCTAATGTTACAAACCATGTTCCCGTTCACCATCTCAGAGTCAGACAGCTGCCTTTGAAAAATCAGTATCATTAGAAACGCTTTGAACAACTCAGAACATCAGTAGAGAAAGGCATATAGTTCATCATAACATCGTAATATACATCATACACCAGCTATATTGCTAAATCTACCCATAAAATATACCGGGATGTATTCTCATGAGACTCCCCTGCTTCAGAGCGGTCATGGTTAATGAGATGCTAAAGTCCGCCCACAGGTTGACATGATTGGATACAAGGTAGTTTGTGATGTCACAAACACCAGCGATTTCAAAATTACAAAATTACTTACAAATTGTAGGACAATCAATTAATTATGAATGATTTACTGCCATTGTTTGAATAATATGTAAAAATGTAATCAATAAAAAATGTTCTAGTCCGATTACGATATTTTAAAACTTGATATATTCTAACTACAAGTACTTAATTTTTAGAATCTGATTATGTAATCCAGATTACATGTAATTGGTTACTAACCAGCACTGTGTGTGTGATGTATATATATATATATATATAT
>RJVU01057378.1:817085-881774 GCA_003731715.1 Anabarilius grahami
TCTACCTGTAGTAAATATAATTGTATGTACATTTTTATATTACTGTTGTCACGGTAGGTGGGTGTTTTAGAGAAGCGCACGACGAAGGAGTAATGAACAGAAAGAGTCAAATAAATCCAACAGGGAATAAACAAACACAACTACGTTAAACTACGATGATACCAGACAATGAAACAGGAAACTGGGGGCTTAAATACACAGAGTATGATTGAGTAAAACAGAACAGGTGTAAAGCTAATTAATAATCAAGGAAACTAACTAAGAGCTAAGGAAGGTAAAACAGGAACAGAATACAGAGAAAATGAAAACAAAACTGACGCGTTGCAACTGTAAAAAAATTAAAGTCATTTTGTATACTGCTTACATTTTCATTCATCTATGCTGTGAGGCACTTACCTCTGAATGCATATAAAGAGCCATTTTTGAGCTGCATGAAGGAGTCAAAGGGTCTGCCACTACAGACCTCAGCATCAGGGTCTTTGGCTTTTGTTGGTGTGGGACCAGCAGCTGAAGTTGTGCGTGCAGTTGTGGTTGGGTTCTTGATGGTGGAAGGTAATGGAGAGTAATGTGTAGTTGGAGTGGCAGCAGTGGCAATCACTGGTGTTGGGTCATAATTTAACGTTGAATCCAAGACTTGAGAAGCTGGTTTTAATAGGCTGAATATTTCAGCAAAGGTTGTTGGAGAAGGGGTCAATTTTTTTAGCTGTGATCTGGATCTGATTGGCACTTCTGTGCTATTTGTTTCCTCCTCATAATCATCCTCAGGGTAAGAAGGAAAGGTGTCTCCACGGGCTGCAACAAGAATAGTTTCTCATGCATCTGTTTTGGTCATTGCATATCACATGGTTATGAAATGGTTTATGTAACCACACTGGTAAACTTACTCCTAATACGACAGAAGGACTCATAGTCTTTGCAACAGCTTTTGTAGTATGTGCACATAGAGTCACACTGGCAGTTCTTGGTGGCGTCAAACCCATTTTCACAGCGCTCAATACACGACTCTGATAGGAAGAGCACATTTCCAATATAACACAGAAAATTTATATCTTAGGGTTATAAAAAAGTAAGTGTTCTTACCTTGTTCAGCCGCATATGTGAAAAAAAGCAGTCCTAGCAGCAGAAAAAGCCTCATCCTGGTGACTAGTGAATGTGACTAAAGAACTGAGACCATCAGGACAGAAGAGAAATCAGTGGATCAATAGATTCAGAGGTCACTCACCCACTTTTACTTTATGTAACATTTCATTTAACTTGATTAATATTAACATTAATAATTCCGGTCAAAGCAAATGACTTTGAATGTTTTGTTGTTGTTGTGGATTACACTATTTTGAGTGATCAATTTAAAGGTATTAGAAAACAATAATGCTTGTTTACAACTTTCAAAATGTAGTCTGTTTAACAGAGTCCACCATGAAGTACTTTAGACTAAGGTGGGAATGCATTACTAGGGACAAATAACCCTGTTGACCTCTGTGAAAAGTTAATGATTAATAGGTCCATTGGACGCAGGTTACAATTCTGTAACCTGTCAGCGTCTATACACAGACTTCACCTTGCACAACTGCTTACAAACATTTGCTGTTCTAACAAGTCAATTCTAGGAATTTCACACTGGTGATTTGTAAACACTAGTTTAGCATTCATATTTGCATATTTATAGCTTATTTGTTACTTCTGAACAGGTAAAATAATACTGATTGGCAGAGCTGGGTAGTAACGGATTACATGTAATCTGGATTACGTAATCAAATTCCAAAAATCAAGTACTTGTAATTAGAGTAAACTAGAGTAAAATACTTATAATCAGACTACAGTTACTTTTTTATGGATTACATTATTACATATTATTTACACAATGGCAGTAAGTTGTTCACAATTCATTGATTCTCCTATTTTTTCATTTTTTTAACGTTTATATTTTTTCATAATAAACCTGATATGGGTTTCAGAATTGGGTGTGGCAAAATGGCTTGATAGGGCCAACTGAAAAATTTCAATAAAGCACCCTTCATGCTACGTTTCAAATACAAGTATGAAATTTGGTAGACACGTGTAACAGCCCAATACCTACAAAAAAAGTCCCTGGGTGCAAAATCTGAAAACCCAAAAGGAAGTGAGATATTTTGAATTTTCTCTGCAAAATATTTGCAGTTTTTGCAATTTCCAGATGTTGTATTTTAACAAACTCCTCCCAGAGCTTTAATCAGATCAACATCATATTTGGTGAGTCTAATCTAAAGGCCTTTGTGACGTTAAATAGTGAAGATCTTGAGTTTTTGCTGAAGGGCGTGTCCGTGGCAGCCTGACAAAGTTTGATGTTTCGTCATGAAACAGGAAGTTGTTGTAATTCGGGTATACAATGTCCGATCTGCTTCAAACGTCACAAGCTTTATTACAGTGCTGGCCTGAAGACATATATATGCCAATATTCAGTTAGTCATAGCGCCACCTGCTGGCAACAGGAAACGGCATGCTTTACACTCTAATTCACTCCCAGAAACACATTTGTATATGCCATGAAGTACCAAACATACAGACGTGTGGCACATCAAAATTACTTTTCTATATTTCTCCTGTATTTACTTGCTTACATGCATGTCACCCACTATTCACTGTTTTCCTAAGGCCACCGGGTGGCGGTGGCCCCGGGTGCGAGGGCCCTTTCATCGCTGCTTGCAGCCTTAATCTATTTTGTTATGATGTTGTTACTAATGTGGTCTGAATGTTTTAGCGTGTTGTTGTGCAGTTTCTAAGGTGTTTTATGTGGTTTCTGCGTTTACCATGCTATAAGAGTTATGTCAATGTATGCGAGGACTGTTTTAAGACATACTTGAAAAAAAAATATTCTGTCCTGTAAGGCCTGGCCAGATCATATACAGTATATGTGATGTTTTATCTACAACTATTAACATAAGACAAAACTAGACAATAAAAATGTAGGGTTTACTGCTGAGTGGTTTGCAATTGTAACTATGTAGCTTTGATTTGAATCTCTATCTTACTATCATTCTTTGTCGTTTAAACTGCTAAATATAACTTAATCATCACCATATATCGGACATTATCTATTACTTTAATCTGACACTAGCATTTAATCTCGATCGCTATAGCTTTCACAGATAAGCCTATCAAACAACTGTGGTAAGTCGAAATCAATCAACAAACACGGAGAGTGATGGCATCTTCTGTTATTGTTGCTTGCCACATGTTTAGCACAGTCTTCTCTGTCAGAAATTTTGTGAAATCACATGTGATAAATCCCGGGAAGTAGTTAGGCTGTGTGGTAGATTTTCCCCTACGCACCTGACTTAAGTTTACTTGGGTCGTCTCCAATCGACGCCCCCTAAACTACAGTCTACAGTCGATGCTCCATTAACAAATGATACTCTAGCACGTCGGTTGAGTCAGTCAACGTCTTGACCCTTTTTGACACTAAAACCTGGGAAATAGATCTCTAGTGTCCCACTAACCTGCTGAGCAGCAAAAACCCAGACAGACTCCAGACTATGACTTAGAATATGCTTTAATCACGGCCAGAGGACCCCTGCAGTTTGCTTATCGAGCAAACAGGTCTGTGGATGATGCAGTCAATATGGGACTGCATTATGTTCTCCAGCATCTGGACAGACCAGGGACTTATGTGAGGATCCTGTTTGTGGACTTCAGCTCTGCTTTTAACACCATCATCCCATCACTCCTCCAGCCCAAACTAACTCAGCTCTCCGTGCCCACCTCTGTCTGTCAGTGGATCACCAGCTTCCTGACAGACAGGCAGCAGCTAGTGAGGCTGGGAAAATTCTCATCCAGCACCCGCACCATCAGCACCGGCGCCCCTCAGGGCTGTGTCCTCTCCCCACTGCTCTTCTCCCTCTACACCAACGACTGCACCTCTAAAGACCCCTCTGTCAAGCTCCTGAAGTTTGCGGACGACACCACAGTCATCGGCCTCATCCGGGACGGAGACGAGTCTGCTTACAGACTGGAGGTTGAACAGCTGGCTGTCTGGTGCAGTCTTAACAACCTGGAGCTCAACACGCTCAAGACAGTGGAGATGATCGTGGACTTCAGGAGAAACCCCCCTGCTCTCCCCCCACTCACCATCATGAACAGCACTGTGACTGCAGTGGAGTCATTCAGGTTCCTGGGCACCACCATCTCACAGGACCTGAAGTGGGACATTCACATTGACTCCACTGTGAAAAAGGCCCAGCAGAGGTTGTACTTCCTTCGCCAGCTGAGGAAGTTCAACCTGCCACAGGAGCTGCTGAAACAGTTCTACTCTGCCATCATTGAATCCATCCTCTGCACTTCAATTACCGTCTGGTTCAGCTCAGCTACCAAATCTGACCTCAGAAGACTACAGAGGGTAGTCCGGTCTGCTGAGCGAATCATTGGCACAACCCTCCCCACTCTCCAAGAACTGTACTTATCCAGAGTGAGAAAAAGGGCAAAGAAGATCACTCTGGACCCCTCACATCCAGCACACTCCCTCTTTGAACTGTTGCCATCTGGTCGACGCTACAGAGCCCTGAGCACCAGAACGACCAGACACAGGAACAGTTTCTTCCCTCAGGCAATCCATCTCATGAACACTTGACAAACATGGAACACACAACACTATTACACATTATTTACTTAAAACACTTACTTATACTTCAAATTTGCACACACAACTGTACATACAATTGTCTATATTATATATTGTTTTTTTGCTTTTTTTTGCACTTTGTCTATCTTGTAAATTCGTATATTATTATTTTATTCCTTTTATTATGTGTCTTGTCTTGTCGCTGTCAATCTGTTGCACTGTGGAGCTTCTGTCACTAAAACAAATTCCTAGTATGTGTAAACGACATACCTGGCAATAAAGCTCTTTCTGATTCTGATTCTGATTCTGATATCAATCACAGATAATCCCACCAGCAAAAAGAAGACAAGAGTTTATAAAGGATAGGAGCATGGCAAAACATTCTACAATATGATTGGTTCTTCATATGTCAAACCCTTCTGTTACTAGGTAAAGCAAGATCTGCCCAAATCATGTGTTAATTAGTTCGGTGGTTACTCAATATCATGGGGCTATTATATTTAGATAAGTTAAGTTTCATTTCCCCTTTTGTTATATTTAGAAATGGTTCAGACACACACTGACTTTGGCCCAAGGTTTGGGGACATTTAGGTTTCAAAAGCATGTAAATGTTAATCCTGCAATGTTAGTTATGATTAAAAAAATTCCATCACAGCTGACAAAAGATTTCAGAATTAAGAGACATGGATCCAACGAGGATAGTAAGAATGCAATGCAAGGTCTTTTAACTATGGCTTACAATGCAACTAGGCCTACCTTAGCGAGCCCTGTGCTTTTTTTCGGTTCCGGTTGCAACTACAGCAAACTTGAAAATTTCCACAGATGTGCTAATGCAGGACATTTAGACAAAATCAAAATCTAGAAAATAAGAATTGGACTTCCAAATAAAAGACGGGTTTATTAAACAAAGGATAGCAAACAGCAACCAAACACAAAAGTAACACAAATTAGACAATGTAGAAAATTAACAATGGACAATGAGTGCAGGGAAGTGAGTCCAATATATAGAGGGTATGCATCGACGCCACTTTCCCACATGCTCCCTCAGCTGGACTGAGTGGTAAAAGAACCTGCTGCGTGACTGGATTTAATAAGTTTACTTGGCGAAAACCAAGCGGCAACCTCCCTCCTTTTGAGAGGGGGTATTAACATCAAGTGACATGGCATCTGACGCAGTGGCACATCTGGTGGCACTTCCGGTCTTCATTGGCATGTGTCAGTGGATAGTGGCATGTGTCAGTAGATAGTGGCATGTGTCAGTGGCATGTGTCAGTGGCATGTGTCAGTAGATAGTGGCATGTGTCAGTGGCGTGTGTCAGTGGATAGTGGCATGTGTCAGTGGAGAGTGGCATGTGTCAGTGGATAGTGGCATGTGTCAGTGGCGTGTCTCAGTGGCGTGTGTCAGTGGCGTGTGTCAGTGGCATGTGCCACTGACATTGTCACGAAACACTGACACTGTCGCGGTCTCGTGGACCATATCGCCATATTTTGTGACTCCTGCAGGAGTGACTGACTGATGTAAATATAGTATAACTTAGAGATATATGTTGTTTTTTTTGTCCAATTAAACGTGTTAAAGTCGGTCAAATTTTTTTCAAACGTCAGGTTTGTGGAAAAAATACTATAGTAAATACTATAGTGTTTTTGAACCCTGCTATAGTAAAGTACTTGAATTAATTTGTTGTGGTAATTCTATAGGCTAGATGCTGTGGTAATTTAACAACTATAGTAATGTAAACAAATTACTTTACCCAATACTGTACAAATTTTTCTACAACTATAGGGTAGGCTATTATACTACAGTACACTAGTTCACTGCAGTAAAAACTAAAGTATACTACAGTAGCCTATTTATTACAGTTTATCAGTTCACTATATTTTGATACTGCTGTATTTTTTGAGCACAAAAATGTGTGCTTACTACCTAGTGTGCAATTGTGCTTACTACCTAGTGTGCAAGTGTGCTTACTACCTAGTTTGCTTACTACCTAGTGAAAACTAAAGTATACTACAGTAGCCTATTACAGTTTATCAGTTCACTATATTTTGATACTGCTGTATTTTTTGAGCACAGAAAATGTGTGCTTACTACCTAGTGTGCAAGTGTGCTTACTACCTAGTGTGCTTACTACCTAGTGTGCAAGTTTGCTTACTACCTAGTGTGCTTACTACCTAGTGTGCTTACTACCTAGTGTGCAAGTGTGCTTACTACCTAGTTTGCTTACTACCTAGTGTGCAAGTGTGCTTACTACCTAGTGTGCTTACTACCTAGTGTGCAAGTGTGCTTACTACCTAGTGTGCAAGTGTGCTTACTACCTAGTGTGCTTACTACTTAGTGTGCAAGTGTGCTTACTACCTAGTGTGCTTACTACCTAGTGTGCAAGTGTGCTTACTACCTAGTGTGCAAGTGTGCTTACTACCTAGTGTGCTTACTACCTAGTGTGCAAGTGTGCTTACTACCTAGTGTGCTTACTACCTAGTGTGCAAGTGTGCTTACTACCTAGTGTGCTTACTACCTAGTGTGCAAGTGTGCTTACTACCTAGTGTGCTTACTACCTAGTGTGCAAGTGTGCTTACTACCTAGTGTGCTTACTACCTAGTGTGCAAGTGTGCTTACTACCTAGTGTGCTTACTACCTAGTGTGCAAGTGTGCTTACTACCTAGTGTGCTTACTACCTAGTGTGCAAGTGTGCTTACTACCTAGTGTGCTTACTACCTAGTGTGCAAGTGTGCTTACTACCTAGTGTGCTTACTACCTAGTGTGCAAGTGTGCTTACTACCTAGTGTGCTTACTACTTAGTGTGCAAGTGTGCTTACTACCTAGTGTGCTTACTACCTAGTGTGCAAGTGTGCTTACTACCTAGTGTGCTTACTACCTAGTGTGCAAGTGTGCTTACTACCTAGTGTGCTTACTACCTAGTGTGCAAGTGTGCTTACTACCTAGTGTGCTTACTACCTAGTGTGCAAGTGTGCTTACTACCTAGTGTGCTTACTACTTAGTGTGCAAGTGTGCTTACTACCTAGTGTGCTTACTACCTAGTGTGCAAGTGTGCTTACTACCTAGTGTGCTTACTACCTAGTGTGCAAGTGTGCTTACTACCTAGTGTGCTTACTACCTAGTGTGCAAGTGTGCTTACTACCTAGTGTGCTTACTACTTAGTGTGCAAGTGTGCTTACTACCTAGTGTGCTTACTACCTAGTTGGCTTACTACCTAGTGTGCAAGTGTGCTTACTACCTAGTTTCCTTACTACCAAGTTTGCTTACTACCTAGTGTGCAAGTGTGCTTACTACCTAGTTTGCTTACTACTTAGTGTGCAAGTGTGCTTACTACCTAGTGTGCTGACTACCTACTGTGCTTACTACCTAGTGTGCAAGTGTACTTACTACCTAGTGTGCAAGTGTGCTTACTACCTAGTTAGCTTACTACCTAATGTGGAAGTGTGCTTACTACCTAGTGTGTGTCAGTGGATAGTGGCATGTGTCAGTGGATAGTGGCATGTGCCACTGACATTGTCGCGAAACACTGACACTGTCGCGGTCTCGTGACCCATGTCGCCGTATTTTGTGACGCCTGCAGGAGTGACTGACTGATGAGTTGAGCAGCTATACTGATGTAATTGCTCAAAAGCCTAAATAAATAGTATAACTTAGAGACGTATGTTTTTTTTTTATTATCCAATTTAACGTATTAAAGTCGGTCAAGTGTGCTTACTACCTAGTGTGCTTACTACCTAGTGTGCAAGTGTGCTGACTACCTAGTGTGCTTACTACCTAGTGTGCAAGTGTGCTTACTACCTAGTGTGCAAGTTTGCTTACTACCTAGTGTGCAAGTGTGCTTATTACCTAGTGTGTAAGTGTGCTTACTACCTAGTGTGCTTACTACCTAATGTGCAAGTGTGCTTACTACCTAGTTGGCTTACTACCTAGTGTGCAAGTGTGCTTACTACCTAGTTTCCTTACTACCAAGTTTGCTTACTACCTAGTGTGCAAGTGTGCTTACTACCTAGTGTGCTTACTACCTAATGTGCAAGTGTGGTTACTACCGAGTTTGTGTCAGTGGATAGTGGCATGTGCCACTGACACTGTCGCGAAACACTGACACTGTCGCAGTCTTGTGGACCATGTCGCCTTATTTTGTGACGCCTGCAGGAGTGACTGACTGATGAGTTGAGCAGCTATACTGATGTAATTGCTCAAAATCCAAAATAAATAGTATAACTTAGAGACATATGTTTTTTTTTTCAATTAAACGTCTTAAAGTCGGTCAGGTGTGCTTACTACCTAGTGTGCTTACTACCTAGTTTGCTTACTACCTAGTCTGCAAGTGTGCTTACTACCTAGTGTGCAAGTGTGCTTACTACCTAGTTTCCTTACTACCTAGTTGGCTTACTACCTAGTGTGCAAGTGTGCTTACTACCTAGTGTGTGTCAGTGGCGTGTGTCAGTGGATAGTGGTATGTGTCAGTGGATAGTGGCGTGTGTCAGTGGATAGTGGCGTGTGTCATTGGATAGCGGCATGTGTCAGTGGAGAGCGGCATGTGTCAGTGGAGAGTGGCATGTTTCAGTGGAGAGTGGCATGTGCCACTGACATTGTCGCGAAACACTGACACTGTCGCGGTCTCGTGACCCATGTCGCCGTATTTTGTGACGCCTGCAGGAGTGACTGAATGATGAGTTGAGCAGCTATACTGATGTAATTGCTCAAAATCCTAAATAAATAGTATAACTTAGAGACGTATGGTTTTTTTTTATTATCCAATTAAACGTATTAAAGTCTGTCAAGTGTGCTTACTACCTAGTGTGCAAGTGTGCTTACTACCTAGTTTGCTCACTACTTAGTGTGCAAGTGTGCTTACTACCTAGTGTGCTTACTAAGTGTGCTTACCACCTAGTGTGCTTACTACCTAGTGTGCAAGTGTGCTTACTATCTAGTGTGCTTACTACCTAGTGTGCAAGTGTGCTTACTACCTAGTGTGCTTATTACCTAGTTTGCTTACTACCTAGTGTGCAAGTGTGCTGACTACCTAGTGTGCTTACTACCTAGTGTGCAAGTGTGCTTACTACCTAGTGTGCAAGTTTGCTTACTACCTAGTTTGCTTACTACTTAGTGTGCAAGTGTGCTGACTACCTAGTGTGCTTACTACCTAGTGTGCTTACTACCTAGTGTGCTTACTACCTAGTTGGCTTACTACCTAGTGTGCAAGTGTGCTTACTACCTAGTTTCCTTACTACCAAGTTTGCTTACTACCTAGTGTGCAAGTGTGCTTACTACCTAGTGTGCTTACTACCTGATTTGCAAGTGTGGTTACTACCGAGTTTGTGTCAGTGGATAGTGGCATGTGCCACTGACATTGTCGCGAAACACTGACACTGTCGCAGTCTCGTGGACCATGTCGCCGTATTTTGTGACGCCTGCAGGAGTGACTGACTGATGAGTTGAGCAGCTATACTGATGTAATTGCTCAAAATCCTAAATAAATAGTATAACTTAGAGACCTTTTTTTTTTTCAATTAAACGTATTAAAGTCGGTCAGGTGTGCTTAATACCTAGTGTGCAAGTGTGCTTACTACCTAGTTTCCTTACTACCAAGTTTGCTTACTACCTAGTGTGCAAGTGTGCTTACTACCTAGTTTGCTTACTACCTAGTGTGCAAGTGTGCTTACTACCTAGTGTGCTTACTACCTAGTGTGCTTACTACCTAGTGTGCAAGTGTGCTTACTACCTAGTTTGCTTACTACCTAGTGTGCAAGTGTGCTTACTACCTAGTGTGCTTACTACCTAGTGTGCAAGTGTGCTTACTACCTAGTGTGCTTACTACCTAGTGTGCAAGTGTGCTTACTACCTAGTGTGCTTACTACCTAGTGTGCAAGTGTGCTTACTACCTAGTGTGCTTACTACCTAGTGTGCAAGTGTGCTTACTACCTAGTGTGCTTACTACCTAGTGTGCAAGTGTGCTTACTACCTAGTGTGCTTACTACCTAGTGTGCAAGTGTGCTTACTACCTAGTGTGCTTACTACCTAGTGTGCAAGTGTGCTTACTACCTAGTGTGCTTACTACCTAGTGTGCAAGTGTGCTTACTACCTAGTGTGCTTACTACCTAGTGTGCAAGTGTGCTTACTACCTAGTGTGCTTACTACCTAGTGTGCAAGTGTGCTTACTACCTAGTGTGCTTACTACTTAGTGTGCAAGTGTGCTTACTACCTAGTGTGCTTACTACCTAGTGTGCAAGTGTGCTTACTACCTAGTGTGCTTACTACCTAGTGTGCAAGTGTGCTTACTACCTAGTGTGCTTACTACCTAGTGTGCAAGTGTGCTTACTACCTAGTGTGCTTACTACCTAGTGTGCAAGTGTGCTTACTACCTAGTGTGCTTACTACCTAGTGTGCAAGTGTGCTTACTACCTAGTGTGCTTACTACCTAGTGTGCAAGTGTGCTTACTACCTAGTGTGCTTACTACTTAGTGTGCAAGTGTGCTTACTACCTAGTGTGCTTACTACCTAGTGTGCAAGTGTGCTTACTACCTAGTGTGCTTACTACTTAGTGTGCAAGTGTGCTTACTACCTAGTGTGCTTACTACCTAGTGTGCAAGTGTGCTTACTACCTAGTGTGCTTACTACCTAGTGTGCAAGTGTGCTTACTACCTAGTGTGCTTACTACTTAGTGTGCAAGTGTGCTTACTACCTAGTGTGCTTACTACCTAGTGTGCAAGTGTGCTTACTACCTAGTGTGCTTACTACCTAGTGTGCAAGTGTGCTTACTACCTAGTGTGCTTACTACTTAGTGTGCAAGTGTGCTTACTACCTAGTGTGCTTACTACCTAGTGTGCTTACTACCTAGTGTGCTTACTACCTAGTGTGCTTACTACCTAGTGTGCAAGTGTGCTTACTACCTAGTTTGCTTACTAGTTTGCTTACTACTTAGTGTGCAAGTTTGCTTACTATCTAGTGTGCCTACTACCTAGTGTGCAAGTGTGCTTACTACCAAGTTTGCTTACTACCTAGTGTGCAAGTGTGCTTACTGCCTAGTTTGCTTACTGCCTAGTCTGCAAGTGTGCTTACTACCTAGTGTGCTTACTACCTAGTTGGCTTACTACCTGGTGTGCAAGTGTGCTTACTACCTAGTTTCCTTACTACCAGGTTTGCTTACTACCTAGTGTGCAAGTGTGCTTACTACCTAGTTTGCTTACTAGTTTGCTTACTACTTAGTGTGCAAGTTTGCTTACTATCTAGTGTGCTTACTACCTAGTGTGCAAGTGTGCTTACTACCTAGTGTGCTTACTACCTAGTTGGCTTACTACCTAGTGTGCAAGTGTGCTTACTACCTAGTTTGCTTACTACTTAGTGTGCAAGTGTGCTGACTACCTAGTGTGCAAGTGTGCTTACTACCTAGTGTGCAAGTGTGCTTACTACCTAGTGTGCTTACTACCTAATGTGCAAGTGTGCTTACTACCGAATGTGTGTCAGTGGATAGTGGCATGTGCCACTGACATTGTCGCGAAACACTGACACTGTCGCGGTCTCGGGGACCATGTCGGCGTATTTTGTGACGCCTGCAGGAGTGACTGACTGATGAGTTGAGCAGCTATACTGATGTAATTGCTCAAAATTCTAAATAAATAGTATAACTTAGAGAAGTATGTTTTTTTATTCAATTAAACGTATTAAAGTCGGTCAGGTGTACTTACTACCAAGTGTGCAAGTGTGCTTACTACCTAGTGTGCTTACTACCTAGTTTGCAAGTGTGCTTACTACCTAGTTTCCTTACTACCTAGTGTGCAAGTGTGCTTACTACTTAGTTTGCTTACTACCTAGTGTGCAAGTGCGCTTACTACCTAGTTTCCTTAATACCTAGTTGGCTTACTACCTAGTGTGCAAGTGTGCTTACTACCTAGTGTGTGTCAGTGGATAGTGGCATGTGTCAGTGGCATGTGTCAGTTGATAGTGGCATGTGCCACTGACATTGTCGCGAAACACTGACACTGTCGCGGTCTCGCAGACCATGTCGCCGTATTTTGTTACGCCTGCAGGAGTGACTGACTGCTGTATTAGTATATTATAGGTGAAGCTGGTATTGATGTTTGTGGAGTTGTTTAATCAGATCTTGAGAGATTTAATGTCTTTTATCTTCAGTTCATCTAAGGCTGTGGAAGAAAGTTGTAGTTTGTGTTCTTATTTCTCTTTCTTTCAGTGCTTGTTCACAACAGGTGTTTGAATGATTGAAAGAATGGTTCAGGAACATCATACTAACCTTTAAATAACATTCTACTAACATTAAAGAAACTGGACAATTTATGTTCTTGGAATGTTACAAATCAACGTTCCTAGAATGTTGAATTTTACATCAAAATTAAGTTGAAAGAACGTTTGAGGAACATTAGGCCTATACCTTATAAAAACGTTCCTGGAACGTCAAGAAAACTGGACGTTTTTTACGTTCCCAGAACCAACACTGAATATTTAGAGAATGGTCTTATAACAAAATTCTGTTAGCTGGGAATGTAACTGAGAGATGTAACTAGGATTGCCCTGATAATATACTGTACTTGCAACTGGAATCTGTCCTGAATCCTTGGAAATTTTTAGAGTTGTATTAATATTTTAGCTTTGTGTCTCCCCGGTTTCACAGACAATGTTAAGCATGTTTGTTGCATGTTAAAAATGCATGTTTGTGCTGTTTTAACTGAAAGCAACTTGCATTGCCATATCTTCAAATTTTTCAGTACAATTGGTTTGTTTCAAGATGCACACCAATAATGCTTTTATTTTTAAGGCACGTTTATAAAAGCTACTTAAAAGGTTAGTTTACTCAGAAATTAAATTTCTGCCATTAATTACTCACCCTCATGTCATTCCAAACCAGTAAGACCTGTTTGAAAGACCCGACAAATCACACTTTTCTCTTTTAACCCATAACCTGGCCACACTAATTTTTGGAAAAGACGCACTGGCATGATTCACACTCAGAGGGAAATCTGGACCAGCTGGACTCTCCTATTCATGATCACTGTTTTTGATTTCCCTACATGTCAAGAGGATAATCAAGTGAACAAATATTAATGTTAAAAATAAATGAATGAAAATATTGTTATACATTATTATACATTAATCATTGGCTGGGTATTTTTGTACTCACAACTAATTTAGAAATTGATTGCTGTGGTTCTATGAAATATCATGTAGACTGCTGAGTGGTTTGTCAAGACTTTTAATGGTTTTGTTTATTCGTTGTACCTAGTTCATCAGAGACACTGAGATAAAGCAGCGTCCAAATACTGCAGTGTCTGAAGTGCGATCGCTCATTTGAGTCGTAGTCAAACAAAAGTGACCCTCCACTTGAAAATGGTGACATGCTGATTCAACCATTATTTGCAGGCTTGACTTGAGTTCACTTTTTATTGTACACAAAGAATTCATTTTTGTAATGAACACAACAAGTGTGTGTGTTTTAAAACACATTTTTAATGATCTAATGACCTATATTGTAATAAAAATGCATTTCCACTGTTTACTTACAAGACATTATTGTCATTCTGAATGTTTTTAATAAACAGCTTTTCAATATACTAATAGTGTCTCTTGTAGTGTACTGGTAATAAATTACTAATGAGCTGATATTGGAAATGTTCTGGAAACCTGTTAATATGAAAATATAAAAATATTTTTAAAATAAATTAAATCTTAAAATATTTTCCAACTGTACTTAAATTATAACCATAAACATGTATTTTAAATTACAATTAAATTACACTAAAGGTAGTTGAAGTGGTTTCATTTTTATTAAATTTTTATTTAAAAATATTGTCTTCTCCCAGCATTGTCTTCTGCCCCTCTTCATTCCAGCAGGCGGGGGTTGCACTTGTGCTCCACCTCTTCTCCTTCCCCTGGGGGGTCAACCTGCTCTGCTGCCTGTCTTGCTGTTCTCTTGCATATTTGCATTCCATTATCATCTTGTCTATGGGTTAAATGTTTGACTTGAATTTCTCTCTCTGAGTCTTCATTCTAGTCCTGCCACAGTGTTGCCTGGTATATAATAACCCTCTTCTCCAACTATCTTTTGAAACCACTGGCAAAAAAAGCCACCAAATGGTCCCATGATGGAGGCAAAGCTGGACAGAGTGATGCTGTGGATCTAGAAGGGTACAGCTTCACTGTGATCCAGCCTGCGATAGTCTGCAGTACAGACGGCTGGCCGTAGTCCTGAAGCTGGAGGAGTGCTTCAGACAGCTCACAGTCCAATGTGAAACTGATGGAGTGGCTGTTGAACTAACTGTAGCACAGTTGTTTTCCAAATACAACAGTGGACAAGGCGGTACTGTTGAACCTTTCCTGTGTCTTCTTAAGAGACAACTAGATGAGAAATGTCCAACTGATAATGAAGCCAAACATCCAAGCCATTATGTCATTACAAATAGAGATGGGCATTATAACCCAGATCGTCCCGTCAAAGAGGTCTTGAATGATTGAGCGGGAGTGCATCGCCACAATCAGCAGGGTCACATGAGTCCAGGCGAACATGCAGAACTGCAGCCGATAATGTTTCCTTACCAGGCTCAGAACAAACATGCAAAGCCCTATTAGGTATGAGACAAAGGAAATGAATTGCTGGTATTTGCTGAACATGTGTATATACTCCTCCATCTGCACCAGAGTGAAGAAATAATCTGCGATTGTTTCACCGTAGAAGAAGTTGTTCACACACAGCAGGAAGTACAAGCTTAGGGTTCTGAACCACGGCATGTGGTAAGAGTAATACACTCTGTGACCAGTTGTGATGATTTGTTCGAAGAACTTGATCTGAACGCACAGCTCGCTCATCATCAGCGTCATTGGACCCAGATAAATAGCAATGAAGAAGAAGCAGAAGAAGGAGATCACAGTCAGAGTGAGGATCTTCCCTGAGGATCTCTCCCACCAGTTTCTCCACTGTGAGGAAAGGCCTGAGAGAACTTTGTTAAGAACCCCTGGTGCTTCATCGGCAGGAACAGGAACTTCAGGAACCTCAGAGTCTGATTCAGTCTCATTGTCTGAGGCTCCATCTCTCTGCTGATCCTCTGAGAGCTGATGTTGCAGCACCAATGGAAGGGGTTCAGAATAATCCTCCTAGAAGAAAGACATTTCTTATGATGGTTAGATGGAGATAGACATGTAAAGTTTCATGAATTAAATTCTAAAAGCATGTCTGACAGTTTAAACAGTCTGACAGGTCAAGTGCTCTAAATTGTGAACAGTACAAATAAGAACATACAAATATAAGACAGGGAATTTTTTTTTACTATATAAATATACTATACAAATACTTTCCCATAAAGATGTTCAAAGTAAAAATTTTGAAACCTCACCTCAAGGCCATCATCACTTTGCTGAATGCCGATGTCATTGCAGCAGGCATTGATGTCTGTAATAAGAAAAAAGATTTTTAACAAGATTTGTCTTTGTCTGCATTAAATATTTGTGCTTTTAGAAATTAATTGGTCAAACTACAGGACTATTTTAGTAAATGATAGTACCCTGTGTGTATGAGTATAAACAGATCTTGTATCAAACATGTGTGTTGGGTTATGTTAGGGTTATAGTAGCAAACTGACCCATTATTGTTGTCTCATTATCCTTCAGCTGGCTTGACGGAGGTGCCACAGTGTCCTCTGTTGTATTTTCTAAAGCTTTTGGGATGTCGACTTTACAGTCGGACACGGCAGAGACTGGAACTTGGGGAATGTCAAGTGAGTTGACGTTAAAGTCACACATGACACTGTTGAGAGCATGGAGGGCCTTGCCACTCTGTTCAGATGAATCACCATGGATTTCAGGGTGACCAGTAAGTTCCTCTTCAGTAGTGAGGACTTCAGGGTCGCTGTTGATCTGCTGAGAAGTCTGACCTAAAGAGGGTAACGACATCAACATAACTATACGTGCCTTGAGGCCCCTACATTAAGATCCACAGTTGTGTGTGTGTGTGAATTCTGTAGTCACATTTTAGGTTTTAATTCAAACTTGTGCATGTCTGCTGTAGTGACACATTAAGTTACAGACTTTTAAAAAAAATGAAACTGCTGTGTCTTCCAACATATAAAAATAAGTGTATATATAGCCTCATGCAGACTTCAGTAAACAAAAAGAGTTACACATTCTAACAAGAACATTTATTTCATTTACCATCAGTACTGCTCTCGGGCAGTACATCACTCTGGTCCTCTCTTTCATCTTGACCTGAGTGGGTGTTCTTTACTTCTTTCCTTTCTCTCAGAAATAAAGCAGTTAGTCCCAGTAAAGTAAGTAGTACCATCTTGAATGGACTCTACCGCAGAGTGAGAAACACTATACTGAGCAACTAACTGCAAGTGATGCAGATTTAGCCTTGCAAACTCAAGATGTGCAAACTCAAAGTGAGATTCCACCTATAAGAATGTAAGATCTGCGAAGTAACACCAGAATGAGCAATAACTGAAAGTTATGCAGAGTGAACAAAGTCAGCTTTTTTATGATACCAGCATATTACAGTGACGTCACGTTCCAAATGATGCTCGCAGAGCGTTGGTGAGGTCTTACGCGATTGGTCCGTTTTGCTCTGTGGGCGGGGCTTCTGCATAGCCGCTTCAGAGCCGATGAGCAGCTTAATAACTCGTTTTAGGAGAAGCAGAATAAAACCGATATATTTGGGAAAACATTATACTATCTGTTTGGTGTGTGTGTGTAGGTGGGGGGATGGGGACGCAGATAGTCGCTTACTGTTTTCTACATATTCACATTACAATCTACTACATATTCACACTCCGTGAAACTCCATATATAATAACATTGAAGCGATTTTACTATGACTGCAGAGAGCAACAAGCGTGAAGTTGTCATGGCAACCAGATACATAGCACTTGGGTTACTGAGTCTGCTTTGCCGCGCTGAATGCAATATAAACACATTTTAAAATATACTTTTATTAAGCAATTAAAAGTAAATAATAACAATACTCACACTCTGCTTTAAACAGACATCTGTTGGGCTGTTAGAAGTTTGCTCTAAAACGTGTTTCTGAAATAGATTTTTTGAAGTAAATCTTTGTCTGACTATGTTACTAAGGACATATAGAATATTCTACTCTTTACAGTCACTGTATTGTCAGGGTTAATGAACAAAAGGATTAAGCTTTTGAAACTCTACACAACATGCATGCAACAGACATGCAATTATAAAGTCTAGCCTAGGTTCTCAGATACTGTGATTTCCTTCTCATGTCACTGAATTCACCATTAATATTCACCTGAACAGTTTATGATGTTTTATATGGTATCATTGTAATCCTTGACCATCACATGCTTCCGATTTTTGTGGAAACCATGATATTTTTTCAGTATTCTTTGAATAGAACTTTCAAAAGAGGAACATAATTTTTTTTTACAATTTAGGTCTTTACTGTAACTTTTCTTAATCTTTGTTAATGTTAACATTCACTAAACATTATTGAAATCAAGAGTTGTATCTGATAACATTAGTTAATGCACTGTGAACTAACGTTAACAAACAATGAACGACAGTATTTTTATTAAATAATATTAACAAAGATAAATAAATACAGTAACAAATGTATTGCTCATGGTTAGTTCATGTTAGTTAATACATTAAATAATGTTAACAAATGAAACTTATTGTAAAGTGTTACCGAAAATGTTTATAAAACAGAACAATGACCAATTATAACCACGTGAGAACACATTAAAGGGTTAGTTCACCCAAAAATATAAATTCTGTCATTTCTCACCCTCATGTTGCTCCAAACCCATAAGACTTTTGTGCAGAACACAAATGAAGATATTTTTAACAGATACCTTGTGTGCACAAAAAAGGATGTCTTTATTCAATTATTATTATTATTATTTTTTATTGCAGAAAGAAACAAGTAAAGGCAATACAGAATCTTAAGAAAATCATAGAGTAGAGCACAACAAAATATAAAAGTAAAACGAGAGAGAAATAAGAAGAAAAAGAAAAAATTACACATCAGTGTCTTTTAGTTTAAATTTCCTCAATAAGCTAAGTAGTCTTCTTCCTGTAATGCATTTTAACGTCCTTAAAGATTTACAGTTCAACCAAAATTCTTTTTGAAAGACAGAAAATAATGGTTTAAGGCACTTACATTTGTGATTGAAAATTTTTCCTAAAATAGGAAAATTATTCAGCAAAAATTGAATATGTATATCTTCCATAATAATACCAAAAATGATATCATTTTTTGAAAATTGAGAATTCACCTTAGGAACTTATCATATCATAACATATCAGACCAAAAAGCTCTACTGAATGTACAGTCAAAGAAAAGATGTACAGTCGCTTCAATGTCAGAATCACAGAAAGTACAATTTTTGTGGTCAATATTAAATCTATGTCTAAGAAATTCTGAGACGGATAGATATCATTAAAATGTTTAAAGTGTACTTCCTTGGCTTTGGGAGGTATGGGAAAAGAGAGATATAAAGTTCTTCTTTTGTTAATGGAGCTCATGGGGAAAATTTGAGTCACATTATTTCACTTGAAATAAATCACTTGATTTGGAAATTTATCTTGGGTTAATAAAGTTCTAATTAATTTATTTGGCAAGCTATTTGTCCATTTATTTTCATGGTAAATGCAGAGCTTCAGTTAGATTGGGCACTGTATGACTAACCATCTGTACAAAGGCCTTTGGAATGCAGTTCAACACCATATTAAATTGTTTGTAATCACAATAAAAGTTATATTTTTCACAAAAAGTTTTTTCATTCATAAAACAATCTTCCTTATCTAACAGGTAAACAACAGACCAGATACCTCTCTCCCACCATTCTCTCAAAAAGAGTGACTTACTCCTAAATAAAATATACCTATCCAAATCGGTGAATTGTGGGGGGAAAAGTTATGTTTATAAATCAACTTCCAGTAGAAAAGAAACTGCTTGAAATTCTGACAGTTTAAGAGGGAGTTTTTGTATTGAAAAATTACAACATAATAAAAATTCTGTTCCACCAACACTTTTAAAGGGGGTGTAATGCTATTTCATGCATTCTGAATTATTTACACTGTTAACCCCGCTAGAAATTTTACATTCCCAGAACATTCTCAGAACGTCCCCACTGGTGTTAAGGACGTTGTCTAGTAACATTCCCAGTACGTTCAGAGATGGGCACGATGTGGAGTCATGTAAAGTTTGGGGGACGTTATTTGGCGGACCTTCAGGGAACATTCAAGACGTTCTCTGAAACCATATTTTATTTGGAAATGTTCTCAGAGTTATGTTAAACAATCGTTAGGCTATATACAACCAGAAAATACACATTGCATTCAAATAAATATATTAGTATATGTGTAATTAGATTTTTTTCTTCACCGTTATTTCTAAGCCTTAACTGCCGCAAAATAAAGTGTATCATAGATCACATCAGGTCATCTGTATTTTATCTTGTTTTACACTCTTTGACCACCAGGTGGTTTTGTGAGCTAACGAAGCCTCGAGAAATGAACCCTTTTGTGAACCTCTTGGCTGAAAAGCGTCAATGCTTCATGAGGCTTCATCTCGCCATCACTACAAATCTGCTTACTGAGGTGTTGATGTTTTATCAAAATTTATAAATGTCACCGTTATGGAGGTGAGCGCTTGCTTTAGTTGGGCTCCTGACCCTTAAAGTTTTAACTTTAATTTTTCTCCTTTTGTTGAAACTGAGTGTTTATAAAGCACATTTATTTAAAAAAATATTGTGAGATAAACAATCTGATCAAATAGATGTGTTGCTCATTGTTGATGATTTTATCATCATACATTGGCTTTATTCACGGATCTCTGAATGTTGCATTTCTTTTGTGTTGTAGTCCTATGATACTGCATAAAATCCTGTCCTGCTTTGATATTTTGAAAGTTTTTATTATTGTGCAGAAAGTATTCATACAGCATCATGTAGATTCACATAGACATCAAGATTCTGCGTATGATCCTCAACAATGGTGACAAAAGTTTCAGATAAATAGATTAACTCTGAGCGTCACAAAAAAAGATTTTTGTTTAGTTGTTGAGGTTCATACGCTGATTCATGATGTCTGTGTGAGTCTAAAAGACACTGCTCAAAACTCTGTCTGGATAATGAATTTATAAAAAATAAAAAAAATTTGGTCTCTGGAGAAGATCAGTGAATCACAATCACTAAATAACTGAAATCATCCGATCAGACTTTCTCTTGCATTTTTTGGAAACACAGTTAAAACAGCTAGAGATAATCTAATGGCAAAATATCAAGAATCAAGGGCCCATCTAAAGCAAACGCTCACCTCCATAACGGTGACTTCAAACTTTATTATTTTCTATAAAACAACAACGTAGAAGGTGATGTTTTCGTGTCCTTGCGCAATGTTGCCTAAAAGTTCTCTAAAGGTGATAATTTCTGAACCTTTACAGAACATTCGGGACAAAAACGTCCTCTTTTGGTAATGAAAGTGCTGCAGTTGAAGGTTCCTTATATGATTTTATTGTCACATAAGAACATTACAAAGAGGATATTTGGGACATTAACAGAACGCTCCCACACGTCCTAGAGTAATAGTCACCTAAACATTCCCAAAATGTCCTGAATGTTCCCTGAAGGTCCACCAAATAACGTCCCCCAAACCTTAAAAGAACTCCACATCATGACCGTCTCTGAACGCACTGGGAACGTTACTAGACAACGTCCTTAACACCAGTGGGGACGTTCTGAGAATGTTCTGGGAACATAAAATTTCTAGCGGGGTAACCTGTCACCTAGTAACGTTCCCAGAACTTTCAGAGACGGTCACAATATGGAGTTCTTTTAAGGTTTGGGGAACGTTATTTGGAGGACATTCAGGGAACATTCAGGACGTTCTGGAAATGTTTAGGGGACTATTACAATAGGACGTTCTGATAACTTCCCAAATGTCCTCTTTGTAACGTTCTCGTGCAACCATAAAATAACCAAAACAGAACGTCCCCCTAAACTCATATCGGGAACATTATTAAATGACCAACGGAGGACCGTGTGGGAACGTTCTGTTAATGTCCCAAATGTCCCCTTTGTAAATTTCTTTTTTTGATCATAAAATAACCAAAATAGAACGTCCTCCTAAAGTCATATAAGGAACCTTAAACTGCAGCACTTTCATTACCAAAAGAGGACGTTTTAGGAACGTGCCGAATGTTCTGTAAAGGTTCGGAATTTTCGTCACCTTTAGAGAACTTTTAGGGAACGTTGCGCAAGGTCACGAGAATGTCACCTTCTACGTGGGAAAGAGTTACATTCTCATGCTAAACATGGCCAAAGTTTCAAAACACAAGTTGGAGGTATGACGGAGTATTTCTGTGCCAAATCTACTACTTCCAGTTTCGGTACAGGATTCTGAGAGTTTTTTTCGAGTGTGTCCTGTATAACGTCAAAAGAGAGCTGAATTCCTTGTATATCTCCCTGATAAGCATGCGCACACATCACCCAGAGCAAGAGCACGGCCATCAACGCGTTTCGTTAGGGATACGGAAGCCGAGAGATTTTTCAACAATGGCTGTGTCCCAATTCAGAGGCTGCACCCTTTGAAGGCTGACAAGTTTGTGAATATTTTGAATAAAAAATGAATAACAAAATAAACCGAAAATGTGCCTGTGTGACGCGAGGCCCCCCACATTAATAATAAATGTGCATGTATTGTGAATTCAATTAATTAATTTAGTAAGCTAGCTTTCTTGGTAGCCTTCAGTAAATCAACTTCTCTAAGAAAATGATTCATAAAACATCAGTTGACCATATGTTTATTGACAGAAATAATTTTTAACACTGAACTGATTTATATTGGATTGTCCAAAATGAAAAGTAAAAAATGACACACTTACACATCTTAGATGGCTGTATATTTGCTGTCGAATCTCAGGACAAAACAGAACCGACCGCTTCGAAATAATTGTAAGAGAGCAAAAGAACAAAACTGGCCTTCTTTTGAAAGCTCTTGATATAACACAGCCAACCACCACCGAGATCTCGTAACTGAACAAAATCGTTGGCCTTTGTCTTTGAAATCTCGTAAGAATGCAAAGGAACGAAACCGGCCGTCTTTTGAAAGCTCATGACTGAACAAAGCCCACCACCACTGAGATCACGTAACCTAACAAAACCGGCCATCAGTGAAATCTCGTGACAGAACAAAACCAACTGCCTTTGTTTTTTCGAAATCTCGTAAGAGAGCGAAGGAACGAAACCGGCCGTCTTTTGTAAGCTTATGACTGAACAAAGCCCACCACCACAGAGATCACGTGACTTAACAAAACCGGCCATCAGTGAAATCTAGTAACGGAACAAAACCGGCCATCTTTTGAAAGCTCATGACTGAACAAAACCCACCACCACTGAGATCGCGTATCCTAACAAAACCGGCCATCAGTGAAATCTTGTGAAAAAACAAAACCGCCAGCCTTTGTCTTCGAAATCTCGTAAGAGAGCGAAGGAAAAAAAAGTTGGTCTTTTGAAAGGTCATGACAGAACAAAGCCAACCGTCATTGAGATCTCGTAACCGAACAAAGCCGACACCACTGACATCTTGTAACCGAACAAAACTGACGGACTTTGTCTTCGAAAACTCGTAAGAGAGCGAAGGAACAACAAACTGGCCATCTTTTGAAAGCTCCTGACTGAACAAAGCCGGCTGCCACTGAGATCGCTTAACCGATCAAAACTGGCCATGAGTGAAATCTCGTAAAAAAACAAAAAAGAAGGCCTTTGTCTTCAAAATCTCGTAAGAGAGCGAAGGAACAACACCGATGGCCTTTGTCTTTGAAATCTTGTAAGAGAGTGAAGGAACAACACTGGCCGTCTTTTGAAAGGTCATGACAGAACAAAGCCCACCATCACTGAGATCGCATGACCTAACAAAACCGGCTATCAGTGAAATCTTGTGACAGAATAAAACCGACCACCTTTGTCTTCAAAATCTCGCAAGAGAGTGAAGGAACAACAACGGCCGTCTTTTGAAAGCTTATGACTGAGAAAAGCCCACCACCACTAAGATTACGTAACCTAACAAAACCGGCCATGAGTAAAATCTTGTGACAGAATAAAACCAGCCATGATTTGAAAACTCATGACTGAACAAAGCCGGTTGCCACTGAAATCGTGTAACTGAACAAAACCGACCGCCTTTGTCTTCGAAATCTCGTAAGAGAACGAAGGGAAAAAAAACATCCATCCTTTGTAAATTCATGACAGAACAAAGCCGACAGCCACTGAGATTTGTCTTCGAAAAGACTTTGTCCGACAGACTTTGTCTTCGAAAACTCTTAAGAGAGAGAAGGAACAAAAAAACAGCCATCTTTTGAAAGCTTATGATTGAACAAAGCCCACCACCACTGAGATCGCATGATCTAACCAAACCGGCCATCAGTGAAATCTTCTGACAGAACAAATCCGACCGCCTTTATCTTTGAAATCTCGTGAGAGAGCGAAGGAATAATACTGGCCGTCTTTTGAAAGCTCATGACTGAACAAAGCCCATCACCACTAAGATTGCGTAACCTAACAAAACTGGCCATCAGTGAAAAATCATAACAGAACAAAACCGACCGCCTTTGTCTTCAAAATCTCTTAAGAGAGCGAAGAAACAAACCCGGCCATCAGTAAAATCTCGTAACCGAACAAAACCGACTGCCTTTGTCTTCGAAATCTCGTAATAGAGCGAAGGAACAAAAAAACGGCCATCTTTTGAAAGCTTATGACTGAACAAAGCCCACCACCACTGAGATCGCATAACCTAACAAAACTGGCCATCAGTGAAATCTTGTAACAAAACAAAACCGGCCGTCTTTTGAAAGCTCATGACAGAACAAAGCCAGCGGCCACTGAGATCACGTAACCGAACAAAACCGACCGCCTTTGTCTTCAAAATCTCGTAAGAGAGCGAAGAAACAAAACCGGCTGTCTTTTGAAAGCTAATGACTGAACAAAGCCCACCACCACTGAGATTGCGTAACCTTACAAAACCGGCCATTAGTAAAATCACGTAACAGAACAAAACCGATCGCCTTTGTCTTCAAAATCTCTTTAGAGAGAGAAGAAACAAAAATGGCTGTCTTTTGAAAGCTTATGACTGAACAGAGCCCACCACCACTGAGATTGCGTAACCTGACAAAACCGGCCATCAGTAAAATCTCGTAACAGAACAAAACTGACCGCCTTTGTCTTCGAAATCACGTAAGAGAGCGAAGGAATAAAAAAAACAGCCATCTTTTGAAAGCTCATGACAGAAGATAGCCGGTCGCAACTGAGATCGCGTAAACGAACAAAACCGACCGCCTTTGTCTTTGAAATCTCGGAAGAGAGCAAATGAACGAAAAAACGGCCATCTTTTGAAAGCTTATGACTGAACAAAGCCAACCACCACTGAGATCGCGTAACCTAACAAAGAGAAATCTTGTAACAGAACAAAACTGACCGCCTTTGTCTTTGAAATCTCGTTAGAGAGTTAAGGAACAAAACCGGCCGTCTTTTGAAAACTTATGACTGAATAAAGCCCACCACCACTAAGATTGCATAACCTAACAAAACTGGTCATCATTAAAATGTTGCGACAGAACAAAACCGACGGCCTTTGTCTTCAAAATCTCGTAAGAGAGCGAAGAAACAAAACCGGCCGTCTTTTGAAAGCTCATGACAGAACAAAGCCAGCCGCCACTGAGATCACGTAACCGAACAAAACCGACCGCCTTTGTCTTCGAAATCTCGTAATAGAGCGAAGGAACAAAAATGGCTGTCTTTTGAAAGCTTATGACTGAACAGAGCCCACCACCACTGAGATTGCGTAACCTGACAAAACCGGCCATCAGTAAAATCTCATAACAGAACAAAACTGACCGCCTTTGTCTTTGTAAGAGAGCGAAGGAATAAAAAAAACAGCCATCTTTTGAAAGCTCATGACAGAAGATAGCCGGTCGCAACTGAGATCGCGTAAACGAACAAAACCGACCGCCTTTGTCTTTGAAATCTCGGAAGAGAGCAAATGAACGAAAAAACGCCATCTTTTGAAAGCTTATGACTGAACAAAGCTCACCACCACTGAGATCGCGTAACCTAACAAAACTGGCCAACAGTGAAATCTCATGACAGTACAAAGCCGACCGCTACTCACATCTCGTAACTGAACAAAACCGACCACCTTTGTCTTCAAAATCTCGTAAGAGAGCAAAGGAACAAAACCTGCTGTCTCCAGGAAATCAGCTTATTAATCTCTGGACTAGACTAAGTTTAGGACTATTTTAAACCATGCAGAGAAAACAGATTTCTGTTAATCTGGTTTAAAGTGCCATTTTATTCTAGGACTAGGCTTAATCCCTGTCTGGGTAACCACCCCTATAAATCATAACATGATTTTGCAGGAATTATATCAGGCGCTAAAATTACTATCCATTAAAAGGAGACCCGATTCCTGGGGGGGCGCGATTTCTCCACAAATTTCCAATGTCGTGAAAAATGGAACTGAAGATTTCAGGCTGTCCCTCTTTTTTTTACGTGACATTAGCTTACGTAAACCTCGGCTTCCTCCAGTCCAAACCAAGACGATAAGAGTCCGCTTCAGGCATCAGCTATGTGTCTGCATCAGGTCAGTAACTAGTTGGTATGTCTTTTCTTCCTATGTGGAGTAGCGTATCAAATTAATGAAAGTGTACCCCACTACAAATTTTACGTTCCCAGAACATTCTCAGAATGTCCCCACTCGTGTTAAGGACGTTGCCTGGTAACATTCCCAGTAAGTTTAGAGCAGAGACGGTCAACATGTGGAGTTCTTTTAAGGGTTGGGGGACATCATTTGGCGGACCTTCACAGAACATTCAGGACTTTTGTTACTAGGTGACAGGTTACCCCGCTAGAAATTTTACGTTCCCAGAACATTCTCAGAACGTCCACTGGTATTAAGGACTTTGTCTAGTAACGTTCCCAGAATGTTCAGAGACAGCCATGATGCGTTCTTTTAAGGTTTGGGGAATGTTATTTGGTGGACCATCAGGGAACATTCAGGACGTTATGGGAATGTTTAAGGGACTATTACTATAGGACGTTCTGTTAACTTTCCAAATGTCCTCTTTGTAACATTCTCCCGCGACCATAAAATAACCAAAATAGAATGTCCCCCTTAACTCATTTCGGGAACGTTATTAAATGACCAACAGAGGACCATGTGGCAACGTTCAGTTAATGTCCCCAATATCCTCATTGTAACGTTCTTATGTGACCATAAAATTAACCAAATTGGAATGTCCTCCTAAAATCATATAAGGAACCTTGAACTGCAGCACTTTCATTACCAACAGAGGACGTTTTTTTTATGTCCCAAATGTTCTGTAAAATTTCTGAATTTTCGTCACTTTTAGGCAAAGCTGCGCAAGGTCACGAGAACGTCGCCTTCTACATGGGTGTTTTATAGAAAAAATAGTTTTAATAAAGTTTGAAGTCACCGTTATGGAGGTGAGCATTTGCTTTAGATGGGCTCTTGATTCTTGCCTTCTTAACTTTAGATTTTATCTGGTTGCTTTAAGTGCGTTTTCAAGACAAGTTCGTTACTGCACAAAATGCATGAGAAATTCTGATCAGGTGAACTGGGTTTATTACTGGTGATCCAATCATTATGGAGTGTCCTGATTCACTGATCATCACTAGAGTCTAAACTATGAGTGTATTATGTTTGTTTTGTTTTAAATAATGACAATCTTGATGTCTGTGTGAATCTACATAATGCTGACTGAATAATTTCTGCATAATGACAAAAACTTTCAAAATACCAAAGCAGGACAGGATTTTATGTATTTACGTAGGACTACAACAACATGAAAGAAAATACAATATTCAGAAATCAGCGAATAAGGCCACTGTATGATGATATAATCATCAACAATGAACAACCAAATCCATTTGATCAAAAAAAAATTCTCACAATTTTTTTTGTAACAAATGCTTTAGAAACAAGCAGTTACATCAAATTTATAAAACATTTATACATTTTGATAAAACATCAACACCTTATTAAGAAGATTTGTAAGAAAGAAACAAAGTCAGAGTGGTGGTGTGCTGTTGTCAGCTAATGATTTACTGCAATAGATTTGCATTTAAAAAAAAAGGTTTTATAATATTAATCCAGGAATTACCTGTAAAGAGCTTTTTTTGTAAGACATTTAGGAAAATTAGTTTTTATTTGAACAGCCACTTTTGTTTGTCAATTTAGCTCTAATTTTGAATTCAATTTTTTACAAGGGCAGCAGGGATGTTCTGAGAACATTTCCAAATAAAGTATGGTTCCCTAAACCATTTCTTTTCTTTTTTTACACACAAACAATTTGCTTCAGAAAGCATTTATTGACCCCCCAGAACCATGTGGAGTCCGTTTATGATGGATGGATGTGGATGGAGGCACACGCTTCATACTTGTTGGTCCTGCTCACTGCCATTATAAAGCTCAGATGCGTCAGGATATTTTTTAATATATCTCCGATTTTGTTCATCAGAAAGAAGAAAGTCATATACACCTAGGATGGTTTGAGGGTGAGTAAAGCTTGGGGTAATTTTCATTTAAAAGTGAACTAATCCTTTAAGCAATTCTGCATTCTGTGCATTTGTCGTGATGTGTGTAGCCTACTAAAGTCTGTCAATCATCATTAGAGCGACACCCTCAGGCTGAATAATGCAAGGACATTAGAATTCTGCCAAAATTGTGTCTGATGTGTTCAGCAATTAGGAAAAAGCTTACACATTATTTATCATAAACTAGCACTAAGTCCCAGAATCTACCCTACCTAAATACGGCCAGGAGCCGCTACTGGTCAATACCATCCCCCTCCCCAAGCAGAGCTCAAAAGTTAGCTGCCTTGTTTCCAAAGACTTGGCATGCATTTAACTCAGCATAATGGGTTGATTTATGCAAGTTCATTTTTCCAGGAAAACTAGTTCTTTTTGAGTTAATATTTCTAGATTAACTTAAATCCTGTAAAAAATGGTAAAATATACTACACAACCACTCTTTGGCTTACACAATACGTCATTTGTGTTGGATGAATACAGCAAAAAATAACCTCCAAAAATGACTCAACAGGCTCAACCCACGGCTCAATACGTGAAAGCTCTTCATTCACTGCCTGACAAAACAAGGAAATGAATTAATTCACTGTACTGTCCATTATTAACCATAAGATGGCGCAGTTGAGATGAACAATGGCTTTTGCCATTCAGAAGTAAGTTCTGGACAGTCAGTAAAACAAACTATTTTTTCAGTTAATATCCAGTTTAGTCCAACAAATCTAGAATTTTCTGCTTGTAAACAAAAATATTGATTTGTACTGGATATTATTGTCTCGAAATTATAGGTTTCAGGTTAGGTCTTCCAGTAAATAATTAGCTTAAAACACCATTGATCCACCAAATCACATCGAAAGTCAAACAGGTGGTAAATAAATATTCTTCATTATGTTGAGTTTATAGCACATTTACTGGTAAAAGGAACTGCATGAATTATGTAATCATTGCATTCTAACAAGAGTTTTTTTTTCCCAGCCTTGATGTAGTTGGTGGACATTTATCAATCCAGAGAACAGTAAATTCTGGATTTTATCTGCAATTTGACAAGTATACTGTATGTTAAGTCAATCTGTTTCCCTGTTTTGTAAACCACCAGCTTTTGCATCACAATAATAGCCATAATATATAAAATCAAATGGATGAAACAATTATGCTGTCATGACCTGAAGCAACTGAGCTTTAATCAATCTCAGCCCAAAGTTGTTAAATACTGGGTATTTAGTCTTGTGCCTTTTTGTCTGTGTTTTCCTCTGTTTAATACCAAACATCTTAGTAATGCACATTCTTGGACCTAGGAGCAATTTGGTAATGATCTGTGCATTTTCCATCATGATGGAGCACCGTGTCACAAGGCAAGAGTGATAATGAAGTGGCTCAGAGATCATTGCATTGAAATTTTGGATCCGTGGCCAGGCAACTCCCGGATCTCAATCCCATAGAGAACCTGAAAAAAAGTGAGTGGACCCACAAATTGTGATCAGCCCCGGCACTAATAAGGCAAGAACGGATCGCTATCAGTCAGGATTTGGCCCAGAAACTGATATCCAGCATGCCAGAGTGAATTGCATTGAATTGAAGAAGTGTCAACAAAGACTCTGCATATATTGAATGGTTTTGCCAATAAAAGCCTTTAAAACTTATGAAATTCTTATCATTGTTTTCCAGTATCTACAAATACTGAAGCAGCAAACTTTGCAAAACACAAAAGTTATGTCACTGCAAATACTTTTGGCCACGGCTGTAAAACAGTAAAATTAGGAAAATTACAAATATTATTACATAAAATAAAAAAAAGTATATTTGAATATATTTTAAAATATAATTTATTCCTGTGATGGCAAAGCTGCATTTTCAGCATCATTACTCCAGTCTTCAGTGTCACATGATCCTTCAGAAATCATAATATGCTGATTTGTCGTTCAAGAAACATTTATTTTTATTATCAGTGTTGAGTATGATTTAAACAGTTAATAAGGTTTCTTGATTATATAGAAAGTTCAGCATTTATTATATTATTTACAGCATTATCATACTATGCAGATGCATTCTGAATCAAGTTTCCAGAACCAGATTGTACTAGCATACAGTGACCAGCTGGAGGAGGTACACATTTACTTGGCAACCCTGTTTGTCTGGCGATGGGTCTGTTACATGAATGAATGAACAGGCAGTGTGTTTAGGACCATGGGGGAAGGGTGTGTGTGAGCGTCCGCCGCAGCCCTGCCCAGCCTATTCTTTCTCCTGACGTCCTTCCTTGATGCCAGTGTCACACGCTGCTGGGGATGAGCATTTTACAGCGACTGTACAGTTTTTATGTTTGGGAACATTGACATTCCCTGCCTCTTCGAAAAGGATATTGTTCATTGGTCTTTGTTGGGACGGGAGTGTGCTCGATACACGCTTAATAGATAGTATTTCGTATTGTAGGCTATTCGCTGTTGTTTATTTATTAATATATTGTTTTCCTGGAAATGTACACAGATGACTCTTTGAAGGGGACGCTGCGTCCGTGGGAGTGGTTTATTTTCTCTGGACAACCCAGACTCATTGAAAAAATGAGGCTGTTTTCCCCTGTTTGATGCTGCGGTAGCTCGTTTTTTCTTTTCCTCTTCTGTTCTGCTTTTGTTTTCTTTCTGTCTTGTCTCGTTGTCTACAATCGTTGACGGCGGATACTTGAGGATTCAACATACATTTCTGCAAAACAGACACTGTATACGGACAGCTGGATGGAACATTTTCGTTTAGCTAAGTACAAAATGATCTATTGTTCCGGCTAGCCAAACCACCACAGACATGAGCATCATATAGCATTTTTTTTAATCTTTGTTCACATCCCACCAGCATTGCGTGTAAGATCAAGTAAACTTGACCAAAAATGAGGATTGTTTAAGGAAAACGCTGTATTGGTGGTCGGAGAGGGCAGGGATAGCCTCGCGATACTGGCTCGGCTTTCGGACTGCTTCTCTGTCTGTCCTGATTCAATTAACTGTACACGGACTGCTGAAATAAACCCGGTTTTGCTGAAGCCTAAAGTACCAGGGACGATGTCCTCACGCGCAGCGCTGCAGCCTGGGAACGAAAGGAATGTAGACCACGTAAGTTTAAAGCTTTCTTACGTCATTTGATTACAACGTTTGTCTTCAAAAGTAGTGATGGGAAGTGAGACTCATTTATGCGAATCGGTTCTTTCGAAACAGTTCGCTTCAAAGAAATGGTTCAAAATAACACATTCAGCGACTCCTTTACGTCATCACGTAATTATAACGACATTCTGGCATATTATTAAATGTTCTATGTTACATATTACTGTTTATTCCTATTTTCCTTTTATCAACAAGGGTGTTTATTGTAATTTCATATGTCCTGGTTCAGTTTGTTGCAGCCACACAGCTCATAAAGAGTCGAAACAGGCCTATAATTTGTATTGACGTTAAACAAGTTATTTGGATGAATAAAAACGTGTTACAAAAAACAAATCCGTTGTTTTGGACTTGTGTTGATAAAACTGCCATACAGTCATATTTTTGTGACATAAAGTATAACACGTAATATGTCCATTAGCGATATATCTGTTATTCGGCTATAGGTTATCTTTATTTGGTCTGTTTGTCGATTCATCGGTTCACTCCAAATGTTCTTATCGGTACTCGGTTCTCGGTTCCTAATATGAGTCGGACAGGACCGAAAAAGAGTAATCGGTTCTCAAGAACCCCGCTAACTAATTCAGTCGAATTCTTGAACGAATCGGACCGATTTCGAGAACCAGTTCAGCCGATTCATTGAAAAGATTCGAGTCTAGAGAAAGATCCGTTAAAGGGATAGTTCACCCAAAAATTAAAATGTATTTATTCCATCAGAATTTGACTTGCGTACGACCGTAGCCGAAAGCCAGTTATTATAGTTTTAAATATGTATATTTTTCTTACAAAAACCATCACATCGCTTCAGAAGGCCATTAACCCCCGGAGCTGTGTGGATTAGCCTACTTTTATTTTATTTTATTTTATTTTAAAGACTTTATTTCGAACTTAAAACAAATAATACAACAAAACCTAGTAAACAAGGACAAAACAAAAAACAAAACTATACAAAAAAATATTAACGTATACATGTTCGCAAAGGAGTAGGAAGAAGCACAAGCTTCTGATGGATGGATGCACTTTTTTGGGCTTCAAAATCTTGAGCCCCATTCACTACCATTATAAAGCTTGGAAGAGCCAGGATATTTTTTAATATAACTCAGATTGTGTTTTTCTGAAGAAGATAGTCATATACACCTAGGATGGCTTGGGGGTGAGTTAATCATGGGATAATTTTCATTTTAGGGTGAACTATCCCTTTAATGTTTAATCACTAACCAAGAGCACTGACATTTTTACGGAGCTGTAGTTGTCAGTAGTATTTGGGACTGTTATCAAGCTATAAGGAGTTACATTGACTAAAACATGAATTTTAAAATGAACAATGTCCTGCCACTCCCTAAAAACACTGTCACAAATGCCACGCGATGATTGAGGGCATGTATCTACAACGTTGTTGTCATTTAAATCACGGAGAAATATATGCTTTTACAGACCTTTGATAGTGTTTAATTTGTGGATGATTCATTTGCAGTAATTTGTTTATGTTATTCGTGTCCTGGTGCAAATTGTTCTTGGTAAATCTTAGGCCTACTGTATGGGATGCGAAGTAAACCCACTTAACTTCTTTTCATGGTCAGTAAAGTGTGAATTCAGCTTTCAAAGGCCAAGTTATGTATTCAAAAGCAGAGCCATAATAACCATCAACCTTCAGATTAGTGCTCGATCAATGGGCAGTTTTATAATTAAATTTTACTGTTGCCTTCCCCCAGTCAGGAATAT
The DNA here is from genome assembly GCA_003731715.1 of Anabarilius grahami. Taxonomy (NCBI): domain Eukaryota; kingdom Metazoa; phylum Chordata; class Actinopteri; order Cypriniformes; family Xenocyprididae; genus Anabarilius; species Anabarilius grahami. The sequence continues at coordinate 850,110 of RJVU01057378.1, forward strand.
TTGGTTACATCTTTGTGCATTTGCCAAACTGGAATAATATTTATTGCATTTTTGTTGTATTTAGTGGCATAATTATGCTTCCTTTTTTGTTGTATTTTAATTGAAAGCTTAAAAAATTGCCTTTGGTTTATGATGTGCACATGCTTATGTGAACAGGTTCCCGGCATCTTATTACAACATGCTGAACACAGAGCATATCAAAACAATACTAAAACATGTTTGCAAGGTAGCAAGGCTTGGTCAGTTCCTTATTATTGCACACACAGTTTATAAAATTTAAAATTGTGGCTTTTGTCTACTTGCAAACTTGTATATCACTGTATCTTATTAAAAAGTCAAATTGCATTATACATTTTAAGTCACGAAAAGACTGAAATTTTAATTAAAATTAAAAGGCATATAGCTGTGGAAGTGAGTCACTGATGGCAGAATTTTCCCTTTTTTTATTTGGTTCCTTCCAAAAGATGTGTGGCTGGATTTTTTTTTTTGCATAATGTTGCAAGATCGTGGCAAACAGCAACAAGTATTTATCTGTGGTCAATCATGTAGACTGTTGCAAATATGGCTTTCACTCATTTTGTAATTAACAATTCAGAATTGCTGTCTCTATTTCCTCCTCAAAATGTCACATAACTTGTGTTCTGTGTACCTGCTGTTACCAAAGCTCTTTATATAAATGGGATGTCAGGTGTCCGTTTACCTGGCTTGGGTCTTAAATAGTTCTTTAGGAGAGGTAAAAGACATCTGCTGTACAAACTGTTACGTCACATTCCTGAATTTGATTGCTTTGGAGAAAGTTGATTGCTTGTATTTATTGCTACTGTAATCTAAAATCGGATTATACGTTATGCAAAAACTATTAACACACAAAGGGATCCCTGAACAGTGACTTAGTGGTGATGGTCATAGACTGAAAAATAAAGGAGCATTACAGAGAAAAAGGAGTGGTTGGCTATGAAATGATTGGAGATAATGAAAAGTCTGGATATTTTGTGCTTCAGTTATCCAGCGCAGACACAGCAGCGTGGCATGTCACACAGAGGCACGGCGAGACCTTCTAGAATGATGAGAGCTGATGTGAAGAGATGAGATAGCGAGAAAGAACGCAAAGCAAACACAATGAGAAATGTGTCTACCGATCTGGGAGGTTATTAAAACTCTCTGTATAGCAATGGAACAAGAGTGGAACGATGATGTCAAAACAAAGAGCCTGCAGTGAATCCACAGATTCCATGTAGGGCAGAGAAACATCATGTTGTCTGTCAAATACAAGTTGTGCAAGGCCAGTCTAGAGGACTGGGTCAACCAGAGAAGGAAACCTAGAATGTCCAGTACATTTTATAGGGCGTATATGAAAATGAATTAATGTTCATTTACAAGGTTAAATTTGTTCTATAATAGCAGCCATCTTGATAACCATCACATTGTAACAGCCTACCCGAAGAAAATGTAAGGGTGGAAAATAAGATGTTAGAATTGCATCATCCTGTTTAACTTGACCTAGACTTTGTAAACTCGCACAAATGTTGATTTTTAATTACGTGTTGAAGCTTGCGACTTTCACAGAGGAGCAGACACTATGAATGATGTCTATATCAGCTAAAAATCTCTGGTGTGAAACAATAAATATTTATGTGTTCGCTACTGTGGACATTTAAGTTATGCTGAAGTGTCGAAACATCAAAAGAGGAAACTTGGTAAAGTAAGTGCGTAAGTGTCCCCGCATTCGACTTCCTCATTGCTGATGTGTTACATGTTTTTATACCCTTACACATCATTTACATATAGTCAACAACATATATTCAGTGTTTAGAGATTTCCCCTCCCAGTCACAGTGAGGTAATGAGGAAAATGATAGATACTATTATTCTTCAATACATAAGAGCTAATGATATGAAGAATATGATTCCTAAAATTAAAAAAAGCTGCGGTTCCTAAAGCTGATAAATGGAATAGAATTCTACTGCATTGTATTATTTTGTTTAAATAAATTTAAAATAAAACGGTAACAGTGACTGATACCAATAATATAAAAAAAAAAAATCTAATATTGGCTGATAACTGATTTAGTACTGATACATTGTGCATCCCTAGTAAAGGTGCAGTCACATTTACTGTTGGTCAGCGAAACAGTAACAGGTGAAAGGTGGTCATGCAAATTCTCCGCATTGACCAATAGAAATCTACTTGGTTTGAAAGTGACTTATGTGTGGTTGGTGCTTCATGTATCGCTACACTACTGACAATGGACTTTTTTTGCCCATGAAATTCCGCTAATGTGACCGTACTTTAGGAGGAATAACAAGTCTGCAAATCCATGTGCTGTTCCTGGCTGTGTAGCACCTACAGCTCTGCGCATCATTCTGAAGGATCCCAGAATGAAAATTCTGTCATTAATTACTCACCCTCATGTTGTTTCAAACCCGTAAGACTTTCATTCATCTTCGGAACACAAATTAACATATTTTTAATGAAATCTGAGCGATTTCTGTCCCTCCATAGACAGCTACGCAACTATCATTTGGACGCTTCAAAAAGTTTATAAAAAGATTGTAAAACTAATCCATATGAATTGTGCAGTTTAGTCAAAATTTTCTGAAGAGACACGATCACTTTATATGATGAACAGATTGAATTTAGGCTTTTATTCACATTTATAAACATTGATCAGTGAACATAAACAGAAGCTTCCGCACGAACAAACCTCTTCCGGAAGCTCAAACATGCTGCGTAACACACGAGAATGAACCTCATTGGTTCTCGCACGTCAAGCAAACATGCTTGAGCTTCCCTTTACCACAACTAATGTGTGAGTTGATGAGTGTTTATATGTGAATATAATCCTAAATTAAATCTGTTCATCATATAAAGCGATCTATTCTCTTCTAAAAATTTGGACTAAACTACTCAATTGGTATGGATTAATTTTATGATCTCTTTATGAACTTTTTGAAGTGTCAAAATGCTAGTTGTGTAGCTGTCAATGGAGGGACAGAAATTACTCAGATTTCATTAAAAATATGCTCATTTGTGTTCTGAAGATGAACGAAAGTCTTACAAGTTTGGAATGACATGAGGGTGAGTAATTAATGACAGAATTTTTATTTTTGGGCGAACTAACCCTTTAAAATGGACAGCAGCAACAAACAGCTTGTTTAATTCTAAAGGTCAGGGAGAGAGTGAAAATGGTCGTTAAAGTCTGTCAAATAATAAAATAATTAAAAATTATATTATGACCCCTTCAAGAGAAACAGTAACACACTATCACCTTCTAAACTTCAGTTGTAACTGGACATTATGCCTCCACTTTCAGCCAAAAGATATTCACTAAGAGGATTGGTTTTTCATTGTTCCTCAGTAAAGCAGGAAAGCTGATCCAATGTAGAGGCCAGATAGGCAGGGGAACCACAAGCCTGGTAGCTTGTTTCTAAGGAACTAGTGAAACCTAGGCCTAGACTCTCATGTTCTGAATAAAGAGGTTATTGTGTCTGCTGTATGTGAAGAAAGCAAAGAAACTGAAGTTGAAGATGCATCTTTTATAAAGAGCATTTGCTCCTTGGTTTATTCCTAATATAAGTCTATGGCATGTCTTGTTCATAGCACTACTAGTTTGTTGTGGTGATGTTGCTGTGGTAAATATCCAGTCCACTATATGAGTGATGCCATGTACTGTCTTCAAGCCTAAATTAATACATTTTGTTGTCCACCACAAGGCAGTTATCTTTTGGTTTGTCCAGCTAATACAAGTAAACATGTTTATGTAGTCGAACCTTTAACTCCGAGCATGTTTTTGAGACAAGAGGGTGTGTTTAGACCATGAGCGACAATCACACAATCAGCATGTTTTTGTGCTAGTCATTGTGGAAGTATTGCGGCACCCCCTGTTTCATTGCCACGCCAATCGTTGCTCTTGACAACTAATATTGATGTTGTCTCCTTGTGTATTTGGCTAATGTGTGTGCGCGCACATGAGGGGGTTCTGTTACTAGTTGGTGGGGAGGGGGGTTGCCGAGTGCGGTTAGCAGATGGGCCTCAGCTGGGGCTTTTTGTTTGGCTCTCTCATCTGATGCCAAGGTGAGACTTTTGCTCTGTAGTCATGAGGATTGCTGCCTGTCTGTGTCTGCTGCACCATTAGTTATTCAGATGTTTCACTCATGGCAGACACTTACTAAAGGGTAACAAGTAGCAGAGGGGCTAGTGGGACTTCAGTCACAAGGCATGAGTCGATATTGAGGCAGTATCTTAGAAATGGGTCATCTTCTGAATAGAGGAAGATTGCATAAATGTGAATCTCACAATAACCATGTGAATTATATATTTTAAAATGAATCTGTCAAAGTGGGACTTTCATTCATTTAAACATTTTATGTGATTAATTAAATTATATTCTGATATGCTTAATAATAAATCACAGTGAATGGCCTGGGTGGGATATTATTGATAAAGGATTCCAGATTCAATTTAATTCTGATTTACAAGTTCTCGATTTGATTAACTCACAATAACTACAGTGCTCTGCGTAAATGAGTACACCCCCTTTAAAAAATAACATTTTAAACAATATCTCAATGAACACAAAAACAATTTCCAAAATGTTGACAAGAATAAGTTTTATATAACATCTGTTTAACTTCTAACCCAAAGTAAGGTTAATAATATACCTTGGAGAACAAAATTTTCAGTTTTACTCAAATTAGGGTGATGCAAAAATGAGTACACCCCACTGAAAGTCTCAGGAGCAAAGCTACATTTTAGACTACAAATGTCTAATTTAACAAGAATTCAACCACAGGTGAGTCTAATTATTCATTACACAGGTGTCCAGCAGACAGTTGACTATAAAAGGGTGTTAAAACCCCTTCCCATTTCATGCTGTCAGCAATGGCACCACATGGAAGAGAAATGTCACAAGAACTGAGAAAGAATATAATTTCTTTACACCAGAAAGGTGAAGGCTACAAGAAGATCAGTAAAGCTTTACTTATCAGTGAGAATACTGTAGCAAAAATGGTACAAACATTTATGGAACTGCAACCATCTCACAGAGACATCCAGGTCGTCCACGGAAGTTAACACCTCCACAGGAGCGTCTTCTGATGAGAAGTGTTGAAGAAAATCGGCATGCAAGTTCACTGCAGTTATCTAAAGAAGTAGAAAGCCAAACTGGGGTGACTATTTCCTGTGACACAATACGGCATACACTGAAGAGGAATGCATGCATGGGTGCCGTCCACGAAAGAAGCCTCTCCTAAAGTCCAGGCACAAAAAAGCCTGCCTAGAGTTTGCCAGGGCCCATGCTGATGAAGATGAAGACTACTGGGACTCTATACTCTGGAGGGATGAGACCAAGATAAATGTTTTTGGAACTGATGGCTTCAAAACTGTATGGCGTCGCAAAGGTGAGGAATACAAAGAAAAATGCATGGTGCCTACAGTGAAACATGGTGGCAGTGTCCTTATGTGGGGCTGCATGAGTGCTGCTGGTGTCGGGGAGCTGCATTTCTTTGATGGCATTATGAATTCACACATGTACTGCTCTATACTGAAAGAGAAGATGCTACCATCACTCTGTGCCCTTGGTCGTCTTGCACTTTTCCATGACAATGATCCTAAACGCACATCTAAGGCCACTGTTGGATTTCTGAAGAAGAACAGGGTGAAAGTGATTCAGCGGCTCCTGATCTGAACCCAATCGAACACCTATGGGGAATTCTGTAGAAACAAGTTGAGCATCACTCTCCATTCAGCATCCAGTCTCTAAAAGAGGTATTTTTTGAAGAATGGAAAAAGATAGATGTTGCAAATGTCACCAGCTTGTTCAATCCATGCTTAGAATCATGGAGGCCATACAAAGTACTAGATGTAGTAGTTTTTGTTGTGTGGTGTACTCCTTTTTGCATCACCCTAATTTGAGTAAAACTGAAAAACGTGTAATCTAAGTTATATTATTAACCTTACTTTCATGTTATAAGTTAAACAGATGTTATATTAAACTTAGTCTTGTCAAAATTTTGATATAGTTTTTGTATTCATTGAGATATTGTTATAAATGTTACTTTTCAAAGGGGGTGTACTCATTTACGCAGAGCACTGTCTGTAAATTATCCACGTTAAAATGAATCTGTCAAAGTAGGACTGGAGGTCAGTTAAAAATGTTATTGGGTTAATTGCATGATATGCTGAATAATTAATCATATTGTCAGGGCTGGGTATTGATACAGATTTCCAGTTTCAGTTTGATTCAGATTCACAAGCTCTTGATTCAGTTAACTCATAACCATGTTAATTAACCTTTCTTGTTAAAATTAATTTGTAAAAGTAGAACTGTCATTCAGCTAAAATGTTATCAAATTAATAGAGTGGTGCAGGTATGATGTCACTATAGGCCTATTGGCAGTTAGCGTCACACTGGTTCCCTCAACAAAAACCCAATTGGATTTTTACAAAGGCTTTTGGATTATCACAAAAAACAAACTGTGATCAACAAAAGTTTATGATACTTGCACATTTTGTCCATCAAGATCATTTTCACAGATGAACACAATTTTAATGAATTTTGAAGCCTAAATGCAGTTGCCACAATTAAAAAGCTAAAGGTATGCTATAAACGAACTACACCTCGGACCCACAACTTCAACGTCACCATCACTAAGCTTCCGAAAATATTTTCCCAGAAAGCTTGTGTTAGAATAGATTATAAGAGCACAATTATAAGCATAACAAGGCTGTAAAAGCAGACTGAGTTTAGCTGTTTGGAGTGATGACATTTAATCTTCCCGACAGCCTCTGTAGTCTGATTTAGCCACTTTAGCCAACCGTCTTCTTCAAGACACGAAACAGCTTAAAAAATCAAGAGTGGGGTAATACTGATGTACCTTATGTCGTAGATTAAAACGTGAAAGTGTATTGAGTTTGTGTTTACCACAGACCTTATTTCAGCCATTTAACCAAAACCCCATTCAAAAAAACCCATCGACTTCAGGACGATGGAATCGAAAGTGCTAAATTGCTAACTGGTTTGCATGTTTTGGCCTACAAATTGATGTCATACTTGCACCACTCTATTGCATGTAATGCTGGATGATTAATTACAGTTAATATGCATGGCTGGGTACTGATACAGATTTCCCGAATCAGTTTGATTCTGATTCACAAGCTCTTTATTTGATTTTAATTTTGATTCATTTGGGTATATTTAATTTTTAATATCTATTTTGTTTGCATATGAAAAATTATTTCACTGGTAATGCTGCAAATCATGCAGGGCAGTGTTTCAGACTGATTCACACTGTCTTTTGAACTATTTGTTAAAAGAACCGACTCATAAGAGTCATTTGTTTTGGGAATTCAGCTACACTGGTTACGTTGTATGTTTGTTTTTGCATGCCGCCTGTTATTATTGTGGCAGATTAGCAAATCTTTGAGTAGACATTACAAAAAGAAGCTTTAGAAGTAAATATATTTTTTGTTTTATTTCCATATCAATGAACATAAGCCTATAAAGTACACTGCCCTCCAAATGTTCGGAAACACCCCAGGCAAAGTGCGGTTTTGGACGATATCAGCATAAATCTTTATCCTTTTTTGGTGCAAATACATTACAGTAACTTGACATTATCATTGCAGACCAGCAATAATAATTTTCATTTTGATTACATAATAATGGCCATATATACATGTTAAAGTCGGACATGCCCCTTTGCCAGCTGTGATGCCTGGTTACTGGTTTAAACTTGGCCCAGGTTTGTAAAAGATTTTTGGGTCAGCACACCTTAAGAGCTTTGACAATTAATTGCCAATTAAGTTTAGAATACACTGAACCAATTAGAACCCAGTTTAGGTCAGATAGCTGCTAATGGTGGATATTTTGATGAATCAAAAATGTAAGTTTTTTCTATGTATAAAATGTTTATATAATAAAATATGTTTTCGTAGTTTGTGATGTTCCTCATCAATGCAAAATTATCACAAATTAAAAAGGATTCATGCCAATATTGTCCGAAACCCCACTTTTCTAGGGCGTTTCCAAACTTTTGGAGGGCAGTCAAACCAATAAATCCTTTTACACTGAACCTTTTTAAGAAGCCTAAAGCTTTGTTGCAAGCAGCCACACCAGAATACTGTTACGAGGGGATGGCACAACATCTATTCAAGACAGGAAACCATGCAAGTTTGAGTTTTGGCAGGGTTCTTCACACCTGGCTCAGGCGTACACCTGTTTCCCCACACATTTTTATCTCACATCAACACAATATAGTACAGTGATGTCATGAACGACTAAAACTCTTTGTTGTGCATTAATTTCAAGGAAACGCTGTGAAAGAAATCAGCACAGAGGAAACTGTTTTGCAGCAATGCCAAATGCAAAGCTTCACAGGACAGGACAGGACGTAGACCCCTGTAAATGGGTTTTGGGAGTAACTCATAAGATGCAATAGCAGGATGTGTGTCTAGATGGACTGACCCTGACCCATCTCTACCCCCTTCGAATGTACTCCTGTCCTATCACAAGCAGGATGCTGGCTAGATAGGCAGTCTATTGTCTCAGTCTGGGGTGGGACTCTAGAATTATGTTATGTGGAATTATGTCTTGGGATCTGCATAGTCCTACCAGGTCTATATTGATATGTATTTTTAAATCTGCAGTTATAATTAAGGTACTGCAGATTTTTGTTGTTAAACTACAGAGTTCATCTCTAAATGTACATGACACATGCGTAATTGAATATTTGAAGGATTAATGAAGAGTCATCTCTGTTTCATAGCAAAAGCACAATGTAATATTTGGTGTTGTTTGCTGAAATTTTGCATACAAAATCCAGTCATTTTGAAAGGAATCCACACAATCGGAAAAAAACTTTTTCGCATAAGGGCGAAAAAGTTCCCCATGAAGATTTCGTTTGTGTTCAAGTTGGTCATGTGAATTCACTCTGTTGACCAATAGAAATCTGCTTGGTTTGAAAGTGACTTCTGTGTGAGCAGTGCTTTATGCATTGCTACACTATTGACAGTGAACAAAAGATCTTTTTTGCCTACAAACTTTTGCCAAAATTTCATTAATGTGACCACATCTTAATTGAAATTTTGCAAAAATCAGACTGGTATGGATTTGGGAGCAATAGAGCTTTACATGACTTTTTAAAAAATAAAAAATGATTGCTTTAGTCAGAATTAAATCAAACTTTTAAAGTGCATGTAAACATACAAAGTGAGAAGAAACCGAATATCTAAATGCATCATCATTTACTGTTCTCTGTAGCAAGACGCTTTCTTCTCCCATCTAAACCATCTATTTCAGTGGCATATTGCTTTCACTGAGAAACCTTCTTCATCGACACCCCTGCCCCCACGTTCTCATACAAATTGCAAGGGCAATCAGACAGAGAGCAGCAGTGGAACAATCAATGTGTGTGGCTTGGACAGGGTGGGGCAGTGGGCGGTGGTGGAGGAGGATGGGTGGGTGATAGGCGATGAGGTCTATGTCAGCATAAAATGGGTGAAACTGTTGGGAATAGGGGGTGTGGGGATGTAGAGTCACTAAAAGGGCCTCATTGGTGTTCCCGTCACTAAAATTTAAGATCATGAGGCTATAGAAAATATATCTCCTCATAGCGATGTACTATATACAGCTATGGAAAAAATTAAGAGACCACTTAACATTGATTTCTGAACTTGGAGTGGTCTCTTAATTTTTTCCATAGCTGTATAATATATCCTCACTATAGACATAGAATGTACAATAAATAAATCAATTTTTGTCAGAATTTAAGAATAAGATGCATTTTTATTTGTTTTTTGTTTATGTGCGGTTCTGTACCCACATAAGAATACCACATGCGTCACATTGCCCCAAGGTGTGAGTGCGAGTGCAGTTTAGTGTTGCAGTGCATTCCTGGATAGATTAGATTTAAGATTTAAAATCTTGGAACACCCAGACATGAAACATGTCAGCAATGTATAGCAAAGCAGAGATTAGCTTTCCTCGGAGAAACCACAAAAACTTATGACTACAGTGTTATTTTAGTCATATTTACTATTATAGTTTTTTTTTTTTTTTACATTTTCAGTTTAAATTTTAGTTTTTCTATTCATTTTGTTCTGTTCTTTTGTCTTTTTTATTAGTTTCTCTTTTTTAAATATTTTTTTTAATTTATATTTATTTCAGTTTTAGTAATTGTAGTACTTCAACTTAAATGAAATAAGTTTGTTATTTGAAAAAAATTTTTTAGGTTTAGGTTTTTCATCTAATATATTTTATTTTATTTTATTTCAGTTTTATTTCAATTAAAAAAAACCTTTTTAATAGTTTGTTTACCAACTATAGTAAGCTTAACTATATAAAAAAAAACTGTTAAGTATACCCATCTAAATCATTTCCTCACCTGTTTTTGATCCAGACCTTTATAACTTTCTTCTGTGGAACATACACACATCCACAAAAGATATTTTGAAAAATGTCAATGTCCCCCCCAATGAAAGTCAATGAGGTCCAATGTTTCGATCCTTATTGACTTTCATTGTATTGACAAAAAAAAACTTTCTTCAAAACATCTTTTTATGTTCCACAGAAGAAAATAAATCTTACAGGTTTGGAACAACATGAGGGTGAGTAAATGATGACAGATTATTAATTTTTGGGAACCTTTTCGAACCTGAATTTAATTACATTTTGCAAGATTATGAATTAATGTGCTAAATATTCTACACTAAAATAACATTGCTTGTTATTGATCTTGGTCTTAAGTAATGTTTTCTCTTCATCCCCCAGCATGCTTCTCTCTCAGCCAGTCGTTCAGAGAAGGGCTCGGGATGGTCGAGTCGCTCGCTCGGAGCCCGTTGCCGGAATTCCATCGCCTCCTGCTCGGACGAACAGCCTCACATCGGCAACTACCGGCTGCTCAAGACCATCGGCAAGGGAAATTTCGCCAAAGTGAAATTGGCACGCCATATTTTGACCGGCAGGGAGGTAAGATGTCCAAATAGGTGGCTATATTAAAGTGGGAAATTAAATGAATAAAGATTTGCAAGGCTCTTCTGATTAACTCTTAGGTAAAGCTTCTCAGTCAAGTTGTTCTACTTTGTGACCAGACTGGCCTCTGTCATACTTTTTGAGCCAGATGGCATANATATGAGGAAAAAAAAAAAAATATATATATATATAACTTTACATTTGCTACTCCAGTTTTTCACACTTTGACCAAAAGCAATTATGTTATCAACCTACTGAGGTGTGCACAGTTAGCATAATTTTCCAGGTGATTGCTCCTTTTATATGCAATTTAGTTGTCAAGTCAATATGTCAGCTGCATTCTGATGATTTTTTAACTTTGTGTCTTCTCAGGTTGCAATAAAAATCATTGACAAAACCCAACTCAACCCTACAAGCCTACAGAAGGTAGGAACTAGGTCATAACCGCTGCACTCTTGTAAGCTTGTGATCCTAATTATGTCTTTGCGTGCTAATGTTTATCTGCACTCAGTGCCCGAGGTATAAGGTCATATCGAGGAGCTTGTTTTGGTCAAATTGAATTTGATTAGACACTGTTTAGAAGTGGTCAGTAAAAATGTGAACTTTGACCCCGTGGCTTTGTTTTGCCACCATTGTGCTTTGAGGTGGACTGTGATCTAATGCTGTTGTAATATATCTGGAGCTGTCTGAGCCCTTTATCTGTGTTAAATCTGGAAAATACAACAGTGAACTGTTTTTGTCCTTGGTTTAGTTTGCAGCTAAATATATTAATTCCCTGGAAAGTGGCAGGAAAGATCAAATAAGCAATTCAAATAAGAGAATGCTGTTGAAATTGATGTTGAGCTATGAAGTTGTTGTTTCTTTATAGGCATGTTATCATTATTTTGCACGTTTTGTTTTTAGCTGATTTGTCTTTGTGGAGATAATATAATCCCTACATGTAAATATTACATCAGTTTGTGTATTTGAAGTTTCTACACTTAATAACACACTAAAAAAAGAATAAATTGTTTCTAACTTTAGAATTGGTTTTAAGTTTAATGCTAGTGCATCAAACAAATTGAATCATGATTAGGATTTATCCATCTTAGAGTGAAAAAATGCATTTATGAAGTGCAAAATATTCCTAGGTATTAGACATATGGCCTGATGACTGGCGAATATTGTCTTAGTGTGAGCGAGTCTGTGTGATAATCGCAGCTTTAAATGTGAGAAGTGTGGTGTGCTGCTTCATTCAGAAGTTTTGTTACTGCTAAAACAGCATTTCAGTCCTATAGATTACTACTAGTTCTGAAAGTTATTCCAGGATATCCAAGTGTAATGTGTTACTTATGTTGACTGTCAAGAAAATAAATAAGTATGTAACAGCAAGTTTTAGATAGATGTTGTGATGGCACATCATCAGTAAGAATTAGCTATATTTGTTGGTAACAGTTTATCAGTGAAGTCTTGGTGAATGATGTCATGTGGTTGAAACCAAATGCAAATGATGGGTCAGAGGCTTTGTGTACTGCAGTATATTCTGCTGAAGGTGTCTTTGCAGGGGTGTATTGGACACTGCAGCAGAAACAGGCCTCACCCTTCAGCATTATTATAACACACTAGGTGACATTTTCGAGTAGAATATTTTTGTACCTCTTCCTCCTTTCTTTCTTTGTTCTCTCACTCACTCACATGGTATCATTCCTAACCTTCGTTCAACTGTCAACTGCATTCTTCATCTGGAAACAAATGTCCATGATTGACAATGACAGATGTGGATGAAATTCTCTCAAATTATATATACACACACACATATACACTGCCCGGCCAAAGAAAGTCTCTGTTTGGATTTAAGTAGACAAATGTGTAAGAGTCTATGATTGGATCATTATTGCTGTGATTATTATGTTTCTAGCATGTTATATGTTTGGGAACAGTTCTTCTAACCATAATTGATAGAAGGTGTAGCTTTTCATTTCTTAAAGGGGTGGTTAATTATGATTTCACATTTTTAACTTTAGTTAGTGTGTAATGTTGCTGTTAGAGCATAAACAATGTCTGCAAAGTTACGACGTTCAAAGTTCAATGCAAAGGGAGATATTTTTCTTATAAAGAAATCTCTGTTTAAGGACTACAACAAACGGCTGATAGGAACAACAACAAGCTTCTTCCTGGGTTGGTGACATCACTAACCCTAAAATTTACATAAACCCCACCTCCCAGAACAGAGGAAAAGTTGTTGCAGGAAAGTGTTGTTACTATGCCATCATGTTATGCCGGACTGCTTCACAAACGAGGGTCAATTCAACATGGGTTTGCACAAAAGATTAACATGACGGCACATGCTAGTTGATGAGTTGAATCAACTCCACAGCAACTACATAAATTTATCCACTAACCATTCAGAAATGTCCAGTTGCATTCTAAAAGTTGTAACTTCTTCCTGTGTCTCTCCATCAGTGTCTGACTCCGGTTTGAACAATGTAAGGTTCTCCAGCTTTGTTGTTGTTGAGCAACCGAAGCGTGAGCCGTTAAAGCCAGGAGCAGCAGCTCATTTGCATTTATAGGAACACAAAAACGGCGTGTTTTTGCTCGCACCCAAATAGGGGCAAATTTGACAAGCTATAATAAATCATCTTTTTTTTTTTTTTTTTTTTAACAGGGACATTGCACAATACATATATTGTACAGACAGAGATAGCTACAAGCTAATTTTCATCTGTTGTCCCTGGGCAGAAGCAAAGTAACAGCAGGTTCACAGTGCATTTAAACAGCCTATCACATAATCACCTATGTACAAAATTTAAAAAAACAGACAAACAACACATCCAACATTAACAAAGCCCCATCCCCAGATCAAATCCACACAGTCCAAATACATTACATTTGATACATTAGCGCAGACTTCCTGAAGAATCTCTAATGACAACACACCCGATTATCCTTCAACCATTTCTTTATATTCAATTTGAAATTATTCAAAGTATTGCACTCTCTGACAGTTAAAGGTAAAGAGTTCCACATTCCTGCAGCTTTGACCGAGAAGCAGCTCTGTCCAAATTTGGTTGATCTAAAATTGACATAACAGTCTCCTCTGGTGGAGGCTCTGGTTATACAGTAAGTAAAATGAGAAAAGATCATAGAATGCATAAAAATCTTGGCTGCATCCGTACTCATTTGATGGCGAGTAAATCTGAACTGAGCTAAACTAAATTGAACAGTTTTAACAATTTTTGAAATGTGCTTTTTAAATGACAGTGTACTATCCAGAACAACACCTAAATATTTAACAGAATCTACTTCTTGCAACTTTTCTCCATTAATAATGATATCTGATGTAGGATGAGAGTTCTTTCTTATGGAGAAAAACATGCTGACATTTTTTAAAAGTTTAATGTCAAGCATGAATGCTCCATCCAATCTACAATTCGTGGAGTATTTTGAGCTGAAACTTCACAGACACATTCTGGGGACACCAGAGACTTATATTACATTAATAAAAGGGGCGTTATAGGTCCCCTTTAAACAGCAATGTAGGAAGACTTATCATGGCCATATTTCAGGATGACAAAGTCAAGATTCCTCAGGCTCAAACTGTGAAGGAATGGTTGGGAGGGAGCATGAAGAATCATTTTCACACATGAATTGGCACCAGACCTTAAATTCATTGAAAGCCTTTGGGATGTGCCGGAGTAGACTTTACAGAATGCTCATCTCTTGCATTTTCAATACAAGATCTTGAACAAAAATGCAGTGTCATGTTTAGTGCAGATCAAGAGGTTTTGTTAGTCTGATATGGCACAGCACTGGAGATCTTCCAGCAGCCTCTTTCTCCTTTCTTCTCCGATCACCTCTCTGTTTAATCCTGTTCAGAGATGGAGGGGGGCAGAGCACAATCAGCTGACCATGAACTTTCCCAGCAGCTGGATTTCAGAAGGTCCAGGAAAGACATGGAATTTGCCTCTAACAACGTGTGTGTGAGGGTTGGGGGTGTGATCATGGAAGCTTGGGTCATCATAAGAGCACGGTGTTACTATAATAAAAAAATAAAAAATAAACCCTTCAGGGAGGGTGATGGGAATTGGCCCGTGGGTGAATAAGGGTAGAGGGGGTTGGGTGTCCCTCATTCAAGTCTCTTGCAGCAAGGAGTGCCGTTCCAGACATATGAACAATGGGGGCAACTGAGCCCGGAGGGGGTGGGGGACTCCAGAGGGGCCGTAGCACAGGAGCAGAGATCCTGAGAAAGCAAGCTTGCATACAAGAGAAGTGAGGAGTGTCTATAACACTATATCAGAAAGGGAAAAAGCCCTGACTTAACATGGTTTGGTTGGCAACTTTAAATTTGTTGTTAGATCATTGAATAATTTGCATTGTACAGTCTTGAAATGACTGTAAATGTACTAATGTATGACTAATATTGTATCAAAGAGAATGAATAATGTATTATTATTGATGATTGACTCCTCAGTCCCACAAAATACTAGGGATGCACCGATAACATTTTTAAGGACCGAGTACGAGTACTGATTTTTTTTTTTCTGGTACTCGTCGATACCGATGCCTATACATTTATTAATATCTTTTTTTGGTGATGTGGCAGTTTTCCAAGCACAACACAGTGAGACTAATGAATGTAGGACAGCTTCTTTATTATTAGTAAAGTTATAATTTTATGTGCTTTGTCTCTTAACCACTTAAAGCACACATTTCAGTGTCCAAATACCTTCAAAGGGCATAATTACCAAAATCATAAAAAAAAACATCAAGTCTTTTTTTAACCTGCCTTTCAAAAAGTGCTAAACAAATATTACAGAACAAATGTTTATAACATAACACTGTGAACCAATGTGAAAACAACCTAGGGTGACCAGATTTCTCATGGTGGAACACGGGATGAGTGGGCAATATGGCCATGATATGAGAAATTTTATTTCACGATAAGACTGAATTCATGGATTCTGACACGTATCGTGTTTTCACCCACCTGTTTACATCCACTTAAGCCATAACGACTGTATTTTCATGAGATACTCCACTCGATGGACATTTTGACAAGTATTTGACTAATTTGACCATTCAGGCGCAAGGAGAACTGATCGCGCGCTGTCTGAGAGAACTAGGATCACGCGCAAGAAAGAGAGAGAGCGCGCACGAGAGAGCGCTTCTGGTCTGTGTCATTCAGCACGATTTGCATGCAGTTCGCAATGTGTGGGTTGTCAACATTAATTTTGAAGTATTTCCACACCCCTGAGACATTTTTTCTGCTGCTGCCATTGGTGTCTCTGTGCACGGAAAATTCTGTCAGTTATGTCACGTGAGGTATCGTTCTTTGGTATCGGGTGTATTTTTACGAGTACGAGTACAAGTACATGGTATTGGGCCTGATACTGGTATTGGTATCGGTGCATCCCTACAAAATACAATTATTAGTAACTTCAATGTCTTAAAATCTTTTCAGTTTAGTGCATATTATCCATGTATGTGGTCATTATAACTGTTAAATCACTTATGAGAGCAGTTGCTGGAAGAGCGCTAACAGGCAGAGCCAAATAAACTCCAAAGAGAAAACAAGATGAAGTAAACTTGACATTTATGAGTCACACTGGGGATGCATCACTGCCTAACACTTCAAGATTATATCTGATCAACTCCAAATACTCATGGATTACTTATGTAAGCCCCATCAATTATGAGATTATCACTATTTCTGGCACTGTAGGGCATTGTGTGTTGTATGTATCTAGGACAGTGGTTCCCAAACCTGGTCATGGAGTAATGCCAGCACTGCACAGTTTAGATGTCTCCCTAATCAAACACACCTGATTCAGCTCATCAGCTCATTAGTAAAGACTCCAAGACCTCAGATGAGTGTGTCAGATAAGTGAGACGTCGGCTGTGTCCAAAAACGTAGGCAGCTGATTTGTTGCCTTGCTGCCTTATCAAGCAGTGACTTTGTAGGAAGCATTTCCACACAAAGTACCTCACAAAACTGATTTCGGACAGTCTTCTGAGGCAGCGTAACAGTTTAATGATCTACAGCATAATAGAGCGAGCTTTGGTGATAACTAAGCAAATATTTAATTACTACAATAGTAATTTCTCGCTAGAAGTGGCATCAGAAATGGATAACGTTGGTCAAAAATAAACATTTACAACCCGAATTCCGGAAATGTTGGGACATTTTTTAAATTTGAATAAAATAAAAACTAAAAGACTTTCAAATCATATGAGCCAATATTTATTCACAATAGAACATAGATAACATAACAAATGTTTAAATGGAGAAATTTTATACTTTTATCCAATAAATGAGCTCATTTCAAATAATGCCTGCTACAGGTCTCAAAAAAGTTGGCATGGGGGCAACAAATGGTTGAAAAAGCAAGACATTTTGAAAAGATTCAGCTGGGAGAACATCTAGTTATGTTACTTGATATCAGGTCTGTAACATGATTAGCTATAAAAGGGATGTCTTAGAGAGGCAGAGTCTCTCAGAAGTAAAGATGAACAGAGGCTCTCCAAACTGTGAAAGATTGCATAAAAAGATTGTGGAATACTTTAAAAACAATGTTCCTCAATGTCAAATTGCAAAGGCTTTGCAAATCTCATTATCTACAGTGCATAACATCATCAAAAAATTCCGAAAAACTGGAGAAATCTCTGTGCATAAGGGACAAGGCCAAAGAACTTTATTGGATGCCCCGTGGTCTTCGGGTCCTCAGATGACACTGCATCGCTCATCGGCATGATTGTGTCAATGACATTACTAAATGCGCCCAGGAATACTTCCAGAAACCACTGTTGGTAAACATAATCCGCCATGCCATCTGCAGATGCCAACCAAATCTCTATCATGCAAAAAGGAAGCCATATGTGAACATAGTCCAGAAGACCGTCGTGTCCTGTGGTTTCAAAGTGCAATAGTGTTCTATGGTCAGACGAGTCCAAATTTGACATTCTTGTTGAAAATCATGGATGCCATGTCCTCCGAGCTAAAGAGGTGGGAGACATTCCAGCGTGTTATCAGTATTCAGTTCAAAAGCTAGCATCTCTGATGGTATGGGGGTGCATAAGTGCATGCGATATGGGCAGCTTGCATGTTTTGTAAGGCACTATGAATGCTGAAAGGTATATAAAGGTTTTAGAGCAACATATGCTTCCCTCCGGACGACGTCTATTTTAGGGAAGGCTTTGTGTATTTCAGCAGGACAATGCAAAACCACATACTGCAGCTATTACAACAGCACTTACTGAATTGGCCTGCCTGCAGTCCAGGGCCCGTAAGTATAAATCCGCTCAGAGTAAAATTTTAGTCTCAAGTGTGTCAAAATTCTAAGAATGACATAATTTTACTCTTATTCATAGACTTCAGAATAAGTATGATTCACAAAGTTTCTTAAGTGTTAAGAATTATTTAGGAGAGCTGGAGAGGTCTCCTAACCTAGTTAGGAGTAACAAGATGGCAGCAAAGAAGAGGAGACATATGAGTTATATGATGACATGAAGTTGATAAAACGATATAAACTTGATTGACGATTCTTTTTGTAGCTGACCTAATAAGAAATGTAATAACTTTAAATAAATGTAATACATTTAATAAATATTAATTAAAACAACAATTAATAGGTTTATCAAACTTTCAGACACCATCTTTATTTTTGAGCTCAACTGTCACAGAATGGAAAGCACAGGATTGTGGGATATTAATGGCAGCAAAGAATACACCTATGCTGCCTTCAAAAATCGATCAGATGAAGGTATCTCAGGAGGCAGGAAGTGATGCTAACTGTGGATTTAGACGGGCCTTGATGTCTTCCTACCTTGGAATGCATTCAACAATTTCTTCTCTTCTGTGTCAGCGTCGGAGACTGAAATCTCCAGAGACCATGTATCAGTTTCCACAAAAATATTAAGCAGCATAACCATTTTCAACAATGATAATAATAAGAAATTTTTCTTGAGCAGCATATCACAATATTAGAATGATTTCTGAAGGATCATGTGACACTGAAGAAGCTGGAGTAATGATGCTGAAAATTCCAACACAGGAATACATAAATTACACTTTAAAATATATTAAAATAGAATTAAAATAAAATATTAATTCAAAACTGATATTTTAAATTGTAGTAATAAATAAATGCATCCTTGGTGAGCATAAGAGACTTCTTTCAAAAAAATTCCCAAAAAATCTTACAACCCCATTTTTTGTTTTCCTACAGTAATTGTGCAACTTTATGATTTTAAACAATTTTTTATATAGAATATAAAATATATTATTTTATATTTACATTAATCATATTTATATTAACATTATATATAAAAATANTATACAAATAGTGAGTAATTGGAGACCAGCAGAAAGTATCCTCCTCCTCAGATGTTTCTCCTGAGAAAAAGAGCCCAACACTCTCAGAGAACATCTTAGCAATGTCTCAAACTGTGCTCAGATTGGCAAAGATACCAAAATCTGCAGTCAAAACTCTTTCTTATAGAAGTCCAAATGATCGTATATTTTATGGTATGTTTTCATTTATAAAGAATTCAGACCAAGCTGATGCATGCATCAAATACAGCTGAGATCTCTAATAAATCTCCAGAGCTTTGAAAGAGCACCGAGCAATAAAATATTCCTTTGGGACATGCCCCCTCACTTCAAGCGGCCATGAGGCTTCTGGGTACACCAACGTTTTTCTCTCTGGCACTTCCTGTCCTGATGTTCAGCCCCCCCAGAGGCAGCTTTGACCTGAGCTGTTGGTGTGCCCTGATGAGACCATCTGCTTTGCTCTCTGTGGTGATCCAGCTCTCTTTCTCTCTCTGTCACTCACCGGGCTCCAGATCAATGCTAGGGAAATGGCGTGGGCATGGACTATTGCCTGGGAGCCATAGGAGTACTTTGAAATCCTGAAGTGTTTTCTATGGTAAAATCACTTATATATGTGAATGAGTCACTTTATTTGCAATGTTTCTCGATACTCTCGATGCTTCGACTGGCTGCTTGTTTGTGTGTTTGTGGGATTGTCCTAACGTTAGACTTCTTTTAGGTCAGAGTAAGATGGTGTACAGAGAATGACAGGCGACTGCGGTCATATGAGGATGCCATTAGCTTACTGACAATCACTCTGAAAAAACCTTCCCTTCGTTAACAGAATGAGCCAAAGATGATTCCTCTAAGTCTTGCAGATGTTTTATAGAATATGCAGCGATGTAGAACTGTTCTTTCCCTCTTGAGAGGCTCTTACAATGTCTTCAGATTGGATAAAATCAGACTTGGATAAAATGTGGCACCCATGTAAGCACCTTGTCAAAGCCTTCCAAAATGTGATCCAGTTTAAAGATTCTGAACTGTCTCATCTGGATGTAAGATACAATCAGCCATTGTGTTGCATCTCTCCATAATATTTAAAGCGGTAGTTCACCCAAAAATGACAATTCTGTCATCATTTATTCACCCTCAGGTCATTATTTTAGTATCATTGATATGCTATTATAGTTTTTGTTCATTAGTTTTAGTAATTTTGCTGTGTGTTTTGGTCATTTTTTAAAAATATGTCTGTATAATTTGTATTTATTTGTTTTAGTTTATTTAGTTTTAGTTATTTTAGTACGTTAAACTAAACAAAAAAGTGAAATAAAATAAGTTGAAGTTTTTTATATTATATAAAACACTGTTCCAAACCTGGTGGTAACAATATTGTTTGGACCCCAACGTTCTAAGTATCTTATTTTATGTTCCACAGAAGAAATAAAGTCATACAGGTTTGAACGACGTGAGAATGAAAAAATTATGAGAGAATTTAAATTTTTGGGTAAATTATCCCTGTAATTGTGGAATTACGCAACAGTGATCTGAGGCAAAATATAATTCACATGCTAATATTCATTGTTATAGCTATTATTTGATGTCAGGAGTGTTGCGTGGGCGTTTTTGTTCTCTTGCTCAGACATGCAAAAATGTCAAGCCTCCGATTTGCATATTTCACCCCCTCTCAGTGGAGCAGTTGGAGACGGTGTGGAAAGAGGACGGCCTGGACAGAACCAGACGCAGATGAAAAATGATTCCCAGTGGGATGTGGACGGCTGTGATGTGCTGATGTCTGACTGATGAGCTTCATAAGGGCAAACTGAGGTTATTCGACACTTTCAGTGATCTGATGAATGAAGGAATATGCCTAATACTGAAGGATTGCCTCAGTGTAAAGTGACACACCTTGTCTTAAAACCAGATGTGAGGCGATTTAAAGCTATCTCTTCCATGTAAATCTAGGTTTTTGTGTATGACAAGCAACGGGCTCCTGGACATTATATCGGTTGCTTGGTTTTTACTTTTGAAGTGTCACTCAATGAAATCTTATAGGTCCAATATTCTGCTTCATTACCGAAGAAAGTCGGTTAAGTGTTATATATTTGCGCAAATATTTTACGCTGCACTGCTTGAGGGTCACAAATGAGGGTCAGTTTAATGCTAAATTTGCACAAAAGATTAACATGACGGTACATGTTAGTCAATGAGTTGACTCTACATAACTCCACAACAACTACATAAATTTATCCACTAACCATTCAAAAACATCCAGTTGCATTCTAAAAGTTGTACCTTTGTCTCTCCATCAGTGTCCGACTCGAACAATGTAAGGTTGAACACCACTACTGACAATTTCTGACATTTTGGATGCGTGAGATTCTCCAGTTTTGCTGTTCTAGAAAGGGGGCCGGGAGCAGCGGCTCATTTGCAATTAAAGGGACTCAAAAACGGCATGTTTTTGCTCACACCCAAATAGGGGCAAATTTGACAAGCTATAATAAATTATGTGAGGTATTTTGAGCTGAAACTTCAGACACATTCTGGGGACACCAGAGACTTATTACATCTTGTGAAAAGGCGCATAATAGAACCCCTTTAAAAAGTTATTTTCGTTCATTAAAATAAAGTTGAAATAAAATATAAATATATGATGAAAAATTTTACTTAAACTTAGTTTATTTCAGTTTTATTTCTAATTTATTTCTAGTACTAAAATTATTCAAACTAAATGTGAAATAAAAACAAACTATTTAGAAATAAAAAAAACTCAACTAAAACTCGACTTTACATCACAGTGCCTAACAATCTAACTAACAATCTTTCTGTTTTTATTTTTTTTACTGTGATGCATAAAGAGGTGTCTCTACATGTTTGGGCTTGATCTCTTAAACTTTTCTACTCTAGAGTTTCTATGTGTTTTTGGCATGAATACTCACTGTAAAACCCTCCCATGGGTATTTTGATTATTTCTGCTTGTGCATTTCTTTATAAGCATGATAACATAATGGCCAATGTACAGTTATGGTTTTTGCTCTTTGCATCTGTAAATGCTGCTCAATCAGGCTCCCAGCCAAGGCCTGGATTAACTGGTGAGAGGCCTGCAGTGGGGTCAAGGTGAGGTGGTCCTGCGCAAACAATGCTCTGGGCTCGACAAATGTTTGCGTCCAGCACCACCAACATGACCTCGTTTACCCACAATGCCATCCAGACGGAAACCGAGAAGGAAAAGAGATCTTTTGTAAGCAAATTCTTCTCTCTAAAAGAAGAAAAATGAAGGAGATTAATTCAGGGTTTGATTACCACTGTCTGGATGTCAGCAACATGAAAAATGGACAGTAGAAACAGGAGAGAAGGGTAGAAACAGAGTAGTAATGTGCGGGCAGAGGCAGGTTTTCCATCAGGTGCTGAGGGAGCGTTGCCTGACTTAGGGGGTGAGATAAGTCCCTGCTTTAATACCAGGTCACCATAGCAACGGTGACGTGAGGCCAGAGCCTGGGAAATGAACCAGGAAGTCCTTTCTTTGAGGAAAAGCAGGAGAGATGCATGAGGAAAGTGAGTGAGGGAGGGGCTGGATTATCTGATGGTTATCTTTAGGGCTCAGGTGAACAGCTGATGTGCAATTCAATTAGAGCCGCTCTCAAGGGGCCGTTCATGTATGTGTGTGTGTACCAGGTGAAGTTTGATGTTGTCTCAGGATACCTCTGGTGTCATGTGATCATTCAGCTTGTATGACTGCTCATAAAAGCAAAAGAAATACACTTCCACATTCCAAATTGAAAAGACAAGGCCACTTATGCATGTTGCAAAAAATCCTATTCTTATGTCTTATTTACAGAAAGAAATCTAAAAAAATAATAATAATCTGTAGAACAATATACTGTAAATGTACAACATATGGTTTGGGGTCAGTACATTTTTTTTAAAGAAATTACTGCTTTTATTCAGTAAGGACGCATTAAATTGACCAAAAATCACTTCAATTCAATTGACATTGTTACAGTATTTCTGTTTTAAATAAATGCTGCTCTTTTGAACTTTTTATTGATCAAAGAATCATGAAAAAAATGTTGGTCGTGGTTTCCACAAAAATATTAAGCAGCACATCTATTTCACCATTGATAATAACAAGAAATGTTTCTTGAGCAGCAAATCAGTATTTAGTAATAATTAAAATCGTCCCTTTTTTATTACCTTAATGTACTGTTTCTGGTCTCAGTGTGATCGATTCATCAATGCATGCAATTGAACACTGTTATTTGACCTTTATGTTGACATTTTTACTATAAAACAAAACAAGCATATGCATTTTTGCATTGCTTATCTGCTGGTTCACGGGATATATTGAACTTTTAATGCACTTGTGAAAACAGAGGCACACTGGAGTTAATTCGAGACAAATAACCTGTGTATAATAGTGATGTAACAGCTCTGTTTTGTTTCAGCACTTAGTCTCTGTAACAGAAGGGATGAGAAAGTGGATTCGATTTCCTTTCTGTGTACAGTGATTGTGCTGCTGGCTCAGTCTTTCGCATTAGCGGGGTCATTATGTAACCTGTCTGCCTCGATCAGTTCAATTCGCATTTGAGAGCATCTGTGTTTGTGTGTGCCAGCCGTACATGCGTAAAACAAACAGATTAGTGACCTCAAACAGATGCCTACTGTTGGTGTGTCCCACCAGAACCGATTTTGCTATAGTACCTCAAAGTTTTTGACTTCTTCTGAAAATGTAGAAATCAAAATTGTATTTCTGTTTCATAATTTCTGTCAGAATGTACACAAGAAACCTTAGTTATCATAATCTGTCCAATTCATGTTGTCAACTATAAAAAATATATTTTAGTACTGTAGCATCTAAAAACTAGTCCTACTTGCTTTTGACACCATGTCAAGATCTTTTATCTCTTTGACTTTACTGAACAGGCCTTGTGTTTCACAAAATACATGCAATGGCAATTTGATCATAATGTTATCTGGAGTGTGTCTGATGTATAAAGGGCAAACCTGCTACTGTACCGGTTTTGTTAGAACAAATTATGCCCAAAGGTAGGCGTATGTGCATCGAGAAGCAAAACAAAACTCCTCGGGGGGCCGTCAGCATGCAGACAGTATAAATCTAGAGAGAACTTCACTGGAATTCCTTCCAGCCAAATATAAAGCCGTTTGAGGTCGTTTGTCTTGAAAAGGCCTTTCAGAAGAGACAGAAATACGAACGTTTTGGAAATTTAGTCAGCAAAATAGGCCTTCATCATTCTCAAGTTCTACTAGCAATCAAGAAATGTAGGTAATCATTAGCTTTTTTCCCAAAACCTACTGAGTGGCCTTGCTGCCTGCTGTCTACTTGGGCAGCTGCCTTCTGAGGGAGCATCCTATCCTTCATATGACCTTATACATGACTGATTTGGAGTGCTCCACATAGGCAACAACCCAACTGCATGGCACACAAATAACTCTCTGCATATGAGACTTGATTCACAACTGATTTCAATAGCGCATGTTAGCATGTTGCTAAGCTAACAACGTGATACTGTGTATGTAATCATAAAAATACATAGCACACAAATATTGGGTAAATTTTGGCTGAACTGTTTTTAACATTGTTCTGAGTACTGCATAAACTAAGTTTTAAACAGCTAACGAGACACTGTTAACTAAAACTGAAACCAAAAACAGTTTCTTTTGAAATTAAATTAACATTAACTGAAATATAATTTAAAAAAAAATATATATATATATATATATGACATTTTTTTCAGCTAGTTGCTAATTTTCATTTAGTTTATGTACCAAATTAACTAAAACTGAAATAAAAAACTAAACAGACTCATCTCAATGGTACTAAAATAACACCTTTACTATATATAATTATAAAATACATATAACACAAATATTGAGTAAAATAAAGTTTAGTTAGGCTGAATATGTATATTTAAATTCAAAATTTCTCTGAAGCTTTTTTTTTTTTTTTTGGGTCACACTTTAGATTAGGGTCCACTTCTCACTGTTAACTAACCATTAACTATGAGTTTTGCCTCAATAAACTTCTAATTACTGCTTATTTATAGTTAGTAATGTAGTTGTTAAGTTTAGGTATTAGGTAGAATTAAGGGATGTAGAATATGGTCATGCAGAATAAGGCTTATGTGCTTTATAAGTACTAATAAACAACCAATATCCTAGTAATATGATAATAAGCAACTAGTTAATAGTGAGAATTGGACCCTAAACTAAAGTGTTAGCTTTTTTTTACAGAGCTCATCACAGTGCATTCTGGATACGAAGGATTCTGTCTTAAAATGTGTCCAAAACTAAGTATAAGAGCATAATTAAGTTGTATTTGTGTTGAGATGGCATGTGATTCCTCAAAACGCTGCCTCTGTAGGCTTTGGACCAGAGCCATTGTGTTCATAATCATTGTGTTTATACTGCTTTGAAAAGTAAACTTGGCCCGATTCCGTATCAGTTTGTTGAGCTTTGTGTTGTGATGCTTTTTGTCAACCTATGATTTTGGCCCAGGGGTGGAAAATTGAAGCTGTACAAGCTCCTGAATTGAAAGTGAATGGAAAATGGAAACTAACTGATGGGACACACAGAGGGCAGTGAGTGAGGACAAAAACAGGACAAATGAAAACATGGCCTCTTTCTCTCTCTCTATTTCATTTGGACTTTCTCCCAGGGTGACTGAGTGTGTTTGGGAAGAATTAGCTCTAACGGTGTCGTGTCTGTCAGCCATCGACACATGTCACTTATTATGGGTTTTCAGTCTCTTCTCTTTCCTTTACCTTCCCTTTCTGTTCGTAAGACTCATGTGCACTCGTAATCTTCATGACTCTTTGTCTTTTAGTCACGCTTTTTCTTGGTCCGTCACTTCTCTCTTTAACTCTGTCTCTCCGCCCCTCTCCTTTTGTCATACACGGTCCTTGCAGCAATCGAGTTCTGCTTTCAAACAGCTACCGAACGGTTCTCACCCACCTTGTTTGTCGTTTCATCATGGCCATTAGCTTCTTAAACTTGAAGGGATAGTTCACACACACTGTCATTATTTACATTAAGGAAATGTTACAAATTGGGAAGGATTCTTTGTGCATAACAGCGATTCAACCTTGTACTTCAAGACCATGATTCTCAGCAGCAGACACGCTGCAGCATAGCTCTGATGTCCTAGACAACAGAAAGAAAGATTGGTCACAAGATGGGTCTTTTTTTGGCTTGATCCATCTTCCGTTCAATTTAACTGCTGTTAGAAGGACAGGCTGGTCTGCAAGCAGTCGGCACCATGGGTTGCATCACAGAGAGTGTAGGCTGTGTTTTGTATTTATCATGGACTTTGGTGTAAATGGTATTTATGGATTTGCACAACTGATGAACACCTATCTGTCAGTCTTTGCGGAGAGTTGTTGCGGCTTCTGTTTTATTAATATAATCAATAAAAGCATGTCTGACAGAGATGTTTTTATCAACCACTAAACATGACTGAAAAAGGGATCCAAAATTTATTTTTGAGTGATATATTACAAATTATAATACTCTCTATATTTCCATGTTCTTGTTGTTGTTGTATAAACAAAAATTATAGCTGATTTTACTGATTACATTCTCTTTTTATTTTTTCTCAGCTCTTTCGAGAGGTACGGATCATGAAGGGCCTCAACCACCCAAACATAGGTCAGTATTTTAAATGCTTTTGAGTAAAATTGTCTTAATTTCATCTTTTCATCCATATTGACATCTGAGGTTTCTCAAAAGTTTTTTTTT
This sequence comes from Anabarilius grahami, assembly GCA_003731715.1. Taxonomy (NCBI): domain Eukaryota; kingdom Metazoa; phylum Chordata; class Actinopteri; order Cypriniformes; family Xenocyprididae; genus Anabarilius; species Anabarilius grahami. The sequence continues at coordinate 877,118 of RJVU01057378.1, forward strand.
TGTTTATATTATCTGCATCTGAAGCAGTGTTGTTTTAGTATTATTTATATACTATTATGTACTATTTATTCATATTTTGAATTGGCTTTAATCTTCATATTTTCAGTTTTCAGTTTCATTTTAGTTGAAGTTTTAAGTGTAATTTTGTTATGTACTTTTAGTCATTCCGATGTTTTTTTAAATATATCTATTTAGCTTTAATTTATTTTTATTTCAGTTTTAGTCATTTTAGTACTTCAGCTTATTATTTCAGTTAGTTGACAAGGCAACCTTTCTATTTTTCTAAAATTTTCATCTAATATGTATATATTTTACTTCATGTTGGACTGTTGAACTTCTAAAATGACAAAACATGTCAAATCTGGTGTGTCATATTTGAATATTTGCTAGCACAAATGAAAAGAGAACATTTTCAATAAATAATGATTTAAATTATTTGCTGAATTTACATTTTTAGGTTTTCCCTGAACCAATCATACAACAACAATTGGTTGGTCAATACATTTATTATCATATTTTGTTTTTCTCATATCTACAGTTCAACTCTTTGAAGTGATCGAGACAGAGAAGACACTGTACCTTGTGATGGAATACGCCAGTGGAGGTATGATTCCTCCCCGCTTCAACATACACACATGCTTCCTACATGTACACATACTCTAATGCACAATGTTGGAAAGCATTGCTTAAAAGTATCAAATTACATTATTGTGTAAATCTTGAAAAAAGTACATTTTATTTTTGCTTTCTCTTTTTTTTCTGTATGTACCATCAAGCTTTGATAAGTTTCTACATGAATAATCACACTTGTCTCCAGTCTTTATACGTGCTCAAATGTAAAAATTCATGTGTGCGACTATCGCATCAATCAGACAACGCAGCTGCGCAGGCTCTTCTATAGGTTTCATGTGCATTCACTGAAGCCAGGCCCACACAGCTCAGTAATTAGAGCGATTTGCAGCTAATAAAGATGCTCATAGTCAAATCAGGCTTATTTTAACTTTGGCAGATCCCATTCGTGGCGCTTGAATCGGCTGTTCTCTTAATGAATCACATGTTTCCACTCCTATCTGATGAAGCTGATGCACGTGCCAGCGCATGGACACTGATGTACAGCGGTAGCTTATACTACACATTGGCAATCTGCCTTTTCTATTTCCTCCCCCTGCTTGACATTTCACTGGAAGCTTATTCATTATCCATCCCTTCCTCTAATGACTCTCATTCTGTCGTCAGTGAATATGTAGCGGAATGAAACATTGTGTCCGTTCATTAGGTAATAAGTAGCTAACTTCATTAATCAGGAAATCAGGAAGTTATATTAGTGACCTCCATTACCCATCCATTGTGTGTTTACCTTAATCTTTACCCATACTTCTATGTAGTTTTATGTAGGAATGTACAATATATCTGTACCAAATGGATTATCGTCCAATATTAGAGGTTTTTTTTATTTTTATCTGTGAACGTTAATTTATGAAATACTCACTTAAAAGATTAGTTCACTTCAAAATGAAAATTTCCTGATAATTTGCTCACCCCTAGGTCATCCAAGACGTTTGTCTTTCTTTCTTCAGTCAAAAAGAAATTAAGGTTTTTGAGGAAAACATTTTTCTCCATGTAGTGGACTTCGTGTACAATGTGTAGAAATTGCAGTTTCAGTGCAGCTCTACACGATCCCAGACGAGGAATAAGGGTCTTGTCTAGCGAAATATGTCATTTTCTAAAAAAATAAAAATGTATATACTTTTTAATCACAAATGCTCATCTTGCACTGCTCTGCTATCCCCCACGCATGACGTAATCACATTGAAAAGGTCACACGTGACATAGGCGGAAGTAACACGGTAGGGCGAAAAACTCCATCGCATTTTCTCTTCCTACTTCAAAATCATCCGACATTGTTGTTGTTGTTTTTTTGTGTAAAAGGCTTTGCACATTCGCTTTGTAGAGACTGGATCGGTACTTCCGTCTACATCATGTGTGACCTTTCCAACGTGATTACGTAATGCGTGGCGCATTGCAGAGCAGTGGTAATAATAATAAATTTTAATAATATCAATAATAACTGTTAAATTCAATCTTTAGCAAATCTCAAAATAAATATTCAGACTGTACACTATAGTGTTGTGATGCCTATTCACTTGTAGCATTTAAAATGATTGATTTTTAGATTCATTTCAATTGAATTTTGTACTTTTTATTATTGGCTGTTTACCAGTTATCAGGTAAAATAAATGAAAATAAGTCCGATTTATGTCGTTTTAAGATTTGTTTCAATAATTTCCTTGAGGAAGAGTTAATTGAATTTTTTTATGAATCATTTTGGCCAATATTTTAATAGTTTTTTTACTTAAATTTTTCCTCTGTGACAGGTGAAGTATTTGACTACCTCGTATCTCATGGAAGAATGAAGGAAAAGGAGGCACGTGCTAAATTCCGGCAGGTAGGACATATCATAAATGAATTCTATAAATCTATATCTATAAATCAAAAACTTGTTCACCTTTGATACAATAAAAATCTGAGAGGTGCAAAACCAAGCTGTATTTTCTGGTTTTGGTGTGTTAAAGATGCTATAAAAAGTATATGCTCATAAAAATGTAGCAGTTTTGTTTAACTTACTATTACAGAGATGTCAGTGTCAGTGTTTCCCTTTCAGATTGTGTCTGCGGTTCATTACTGTCACCAAAAGAATATTGTTCACAGGGACTTGAAGGTTATTGTTCTTTCTCATGATTTATACATCCTTTTATTACCTCTGGAGCTTTCATAAAAGAGTAAAGGCTATACACTTTGCTCCCTTTTAAAATACCCCAAAGCATAAAACTATTAAATTCCTGCTCATGGTCATATACCCCATCCTATCTTATACCTCACTCAGGCGGAAAACCTCCTGCTTGATGCAGACTCCAACATCAAGATTGCTGACTTTGGCTTCAGTAATGAATTTACGCTGGGCAGTAAACTGGACACGTTCTGCGGCAGCCCCCCATACGCTGCCCCAGAGCTCTTTCAAGGGAAGAAGTATGACGGGCCAGAGGTGGACATTTGGAGTCTGGGGGTTATCCTCTACACACTGGTCAGTGGATCACTGCCCTTTGATGGACAGAACCTCAAGGTAAATTACAAAATATAGTATATGAAACGAAAGAAAGAAATGCTTTGTAAAAGAGTACAGGGATCACTTCCTGATTTGCATGTCAAAAATGCCATCCAACAAACATGTTTATCTAGATATTCGCTTTCGTTTTAATATTTTTAACATTAATAGGTAGGGATGCCCCAATAATAAAGTTGTCGCTGATATAGATAAGCCTATAATTATTTTTATATTATGGCTGACTATCAATAAATGTCGCTATTAACATTCTGCACTATTCTGTGTAAATAAATTAAAAATAAAACACTAAAAACTAAAATTATTTTAAAAGCTACAAATGAATTTAAGCATCAAAACACATATTGTCTATATTTCAGTAGAAAATGTGATTAGTAGAGATACTATATCATATTAATTATTCAGGATAAAATTAATTTTGACTACATTAAATATTTTCCACAGTTTGTTTCGACTTTAATTTTAAAGACATTTTTGTTTACTTTTGTAACAAACGTTTTAATAAGTCTAGTCACCACTAATATTCAGTGTAAAATCTCTTTTGTATCATTTCCAAACAGTTTTATGGCAACATTTTGAGACATTTTCTAAGGCGCCTCACGTGCATCAAGTGCTCTTATGAAATGCTTTGCTCTCAAGTAATGTAGGTCAAGTGAGCTGTGATTGTTTCTCTGTGCCGTGGGGGCGATTCGGTGGCTGACTGGTTCAGAATAAGATTAGGTGTTGAATAGAAGTATGTGTTGTTCCCTCAGGAGCTGCGTGAGCGTGTGTTGAGGGGGAAATACCGGGTGCCATTCTACATGTCTACCGACTGTGAGAGCATCCTGCGCCGGTTTCTTGTGCTCAATCCTACCAAGCGCTGCACCCTGGAGGTTAGGAGGAGCAACTGCGACCCGCAATCGACCATTACAGCTGATAACACGTCTTATTGAGTTTACATAGATCTTGTGGTTTTTGACTCACTCTATCTGACTTTCTGTTCTTCCCTTTCAGCAAATCATGAAGGATAAGTGGATGAATGTCGGGTATGAAAGTGATGAGCTGAAGCCTCATATAGAGCCGGTGGAGGACTATAATGACAGCAGCCGTATAGGTAAGAAACGTAGCCACATCTTCCCGTTTTAGCCCTTTTATATGACCATTGACACTTTTAATATAAATAATCAGTATTTTTGTCTTGTTTTCCAGTATTTAAACATTTTAAAACAAGATATTGCACAATTTTGCTTGTAAATTTATATTTTTTTCAAACAATGTACCTTGATTTAAGAAACAAATCAAGATATATTGTATTCTTTTACACTATTGGCAAATTGTGTTTTCTTATATATATGATTAAATCAATTTGCAAATGATAAAATAAACAATTAAAAAAATAAACAATTTAATATACTGTAAGATACAGTTTAAAACTTTGGAGTCTCTTCTGCTCACCAAACTGCATTTATTTTATCAAAAATACTGTAAAACAGTAATATTGTAAAAATTATTAAAATTAAAATTAACTGTTTTCTATTTTAATATATATATATATAT
>RJVU01057378.1:885013-925894 GCA_003731715.1 Anabarilius grahami
CGCAGGGTTATTTAGAGCGTTAAGTGAAGTGGCCCCAGGCCAGTGGGCATACTGAGGCAGCATGTGAGATCTGTTAGATCTATGCCAAAACTGAGTGAGATAGAGGGGACAAAGACAGTCCGATGCCAAGTGATGCACGTCAGTGAAGTGAACCCATCTGAACATAGATTATTATTGCTGGTTGCTATGGAAAGCATCACTATTCCTATTGCTCATAAAAGGAGAGGTGTGCTACTGTGATCAGACAACATCAGGTTCCAACAGAAGTCAAGTAGTCCTTGGTAACCACCTAGCAACTGCATAGCAGCACCATGGTAACCACCCGGAACACTATAGAAACTGCATAGCAACACCCTAGTAACTACCTAGAACATCAACAACACCCTGGCAATCACCCAGAATACCATAAGAACTGCATAACAACACTCTAGTAACCAGCTACTGTAGAACAAAGCAACTGCAAAGCAACAACCTAGTAACCACCCAGAGCATCATGGCAACTGCACAGCAATACCCTGCTTAGCTCCCAGAACACCAAAGAAGTGGCATAACAACACCCAAGTAATCACCCAGAACACCACTGCAACTGCAACACAACACCCTAGTAATCACTCAGAAGCATCATAGCAACACCCTTTCAACCACCCAAAACACACTTGCAACTGCATAGCAACATCATGGTAACAACCCAGAACACCTTAGTAGCTGCATATGTAACGTACGTAGGCGGGTAAGAGCTGTGCGTGTAAACTTCACTCCCCTGATCTCAAGAGGTGCTCCAGTGACTGATGCTAGAGACTGTGGTCTTTAGCCTCCTTGTTCGAGCACCCGACTTCCGTGCCGGCGGACCCGGGTTTGAGTCCCGATTAGAGCGGGCGGTTTGAACAGGAGGGGTTACACATAGAAACCTCCTAGTAACCAGTAACCACCCAGAATAACCCTAATAACCATCCAGAACACCAAAGCTACTGTATAGCAACACCCTAGTAACAACCCAGAACACCTTAGCAGCTGCATAGAAACACCCTAGTAACCACCCAGAACACCACAGCAATTGTATGGCAACACCTTAGTAACCACCTAGAACACTCTTCTATTGCACAGCAACATGTTATCCACTATTAAGAACATCTTAATAATGCCAGTAGAATTGTGGGTGTTAGGTTTGAATCATCATATTTTCTTCTTGCTCTAATTTTCTCTCTTTGTTGTTTGACTTTCTGTCTTTTGTACTGGGTTGGGACTAGTTTGATAAATGGAAAGTAGAGTGATTTGTCTCGCCTTTTCTCTGGGTATCTCTGTCTACAGCATTGAGATGTGCAGTCGTGTGCAAGCTTTTTTCCGCTAAAGGTTCAGTTTTAATTTGCCTTAAGTGGCTGTTTCTGAGATGGGAATAAGAACACAAGAGAGCTCATGCCTCAGTGACTCAGCATCCTGCCTCACATTTATGCTCAACTAAACCCAACAAGAGCTGCCTCTTCAAGTGCCGAGATCTGATATCGGTCTAATCTTATCGCTATAGAGCTGTTACTGTGGTATGTTTTAGACTTTGTCTTATGGATTAAGTTCTGCCACCAAAGTAGCCTCCAGTTAGAACCACTATGACTGCTAATGAGCGGGAATAATGAACGTACGTATCACAGCAGCCATATTTGAATCCAGATTTTTGCATTTTCTGGAGTCTTTGCCGGTGCAAAACTTATTATGCTAAGGTGTTCTAAAAATCTTATTGGGATAGGCTTTTTGTCCATAGAGGACTGACTTCCAGCAATAACTTAAAAACCGCTAAAGATAAACCTACTTTGAGCAACGAGGTTGTTAATGGATGGTATATGCTTTTGTTGAAGCCATCAACCTGCATTATTTCAACTGTTATTTTTTAAATAACAATTAAATTCCTGGTGAAAAACTACATGACCCATGATTCTGCAAAGACATCACCACCATTCAGAGAATCAAAACACACAAATAACTCTTTAGCGCCCAGCCACTCTGAATTACACAATATCCCTAGTCAGTCTCCTTACACTCTCAAACTACTTAAATATTTGCATGTCCAAATTTTTAACACTTTTTTTTTTGCTTCAAATCAAAGTTTGTAATGTTGTGCTTCACCTTGTAGTTGGTAGGTTTGGTTCATGGCTTATAACTCTTTAACGAAAACTTTAAAATCCCTACGGGTATAATACTTCCAGAACCAAGGCTTGGTTGGGAACTGCTTCACTTTAATACTATGCCATTGCTAAAGTGGTTGTTAACATTTTGCTAGGCCATTGCCATGCTGTTGCTAATGCGCTCTGGGCGGTTCCTGCTGTGGTTGTTCTTGGTGGATATCATTCTTGTTCGGAGCAAAAGCAATGCAGGACAAGTTACGAAACTGTGGTTTAGGGAGAATTTCATTTTCATCAATTTTTTCCGTCTCTTTCCTCAGCTCCCTGTCACATCGATTACCTCCAGCCTCCCCGTCCACCCACAGCATCTCCGGGGCCGGGGCCTCCGGCTCCACATCATCCGAACGTTCTCGGCTGACAAGGGGATCCACCATCCGCAGCACCTTCCACGGTGGCCAGCTAAGGGACCACCGGCCTCCTACCCACGCACCCCCCACCTCACCCACCCTCTCCCACGAAGCCAGCCCTCTGCCACACTCCCGTAGCCGTGCCACCACAAACCTGTTCACTAAGCTGACCTCAAAACTTACCCGCAGGTAAGAGGAGAGCGACGGATTCATCTTGTGAACCAGAATGAGTTTGTAAGAGTAAACATTTGAAGATTATAAATAAAAATAGATCGAAATAAAATCAAAGTCCACATCAAGATTCCCAAATCTTCCACTTTTTAGTATAGCATCGTGCTATCTGAAGATGTTTAAGTCTCCTTCACACTAAGAAAGATATCTATAACGATAACTATATTAGCATTCACACCAAGAACAATAACTATAAACATAACTATAACATGAACAATAACTACTGTATAAAGAACAGCGTCGACACTAATGAACGAAAATTATAAAGATAACTATAGCAATATTATTGTTCATTCCAAGAACAATAAATACCTATCTATAACGATAACTATATTAGTATCCACACCACCAGACGATAACTATAACGATAATTATATTAGTGCCCACACTAAAGGACGATAATAATTAAAGATAACTACAGCGATAACTATATTAGCATCCACACCAACTGACAATAATTTTAACAGTAATTATTTTACTGTCCACACCAACCGACGATAATTATAACGATAACTATATTAGTGTCCACACCAACTGACGATAATTATAATGATAACTATATTAGCGTCCACACCAACCGACGATCATTTTAATGATAACAATGTTAGCGTCAACACCAACCGATGATAATTTTAACAATAACTATATTGGCATCCACACCAACTGATCATTTTAACAATAACTATATTGGCATCCACACCAACCGACGTTAATTTCAACAATAACTATATTAGGGTCCACACCAACCGACAATAATCATAACTATAACAATGTTAGGGTCCACACCAACCGACAATTATAACGATAATTTTATTAGCGTCCACACCATCAGACGATAATTATAACTATAACAATGTTAGCGTCCACACCAACCGACAATTATAATTATAACTATAACAATGTTAGCGTCCACACCAACCGACAATTATAATGATAATTTTATTAGCGTCCACACCATCCGACGATAATTATAACTATAACAATGTTAGCGTCCACACCAACCGACGATAATTTTAATAACTATATTAGCGTCCACACCAAAGGACGATAGCTATAAAAACTATAATGATAATTATATTAACATTGTTTTTATTGTTCATCTGCTAGAAAAATTTTTATACAATGATATTGTTATAATACAATGAGTACAGTTGTGTCCTTATCATTAAATATGTGGTGTAAACTTCCCTATTCTCACAAAATTAGAAGGAAATTTAAAAACTTCACTGTTATAGTTATCCTTTTAATTATCGTCCTTGATGTGAATTGCTCTTTAGCCACATAAGATCAAAATGGCACGGGCTCCACTGCTAGAGCCAATCAGTTTACAAAGTCATCTTTCGTTTAGTTTGGTGCCCATTGTCCTGTGGAATCTGAGGAGGTAATGTAGTTAGATATGGGAGCGTTTGGAGTCCATAATGTGATTGAGATGTTCAGCAGAAAGTAGGAACGCTGATGGGGCGCTTTGCTCTTCAGCATCCTCAGTGAAATTGTTTATGCGCCTGTCTGGGCTAAAAGCCAGAGAGAATGACTTTCGCAGCAATACGCAACTAGAAGCTCTTTATTAGATTAGAACAACACTTCCATCTCTTAAAAGAAACTTCCCGATTAGATTAAGCACCTATCTAGGGTCACATCCAATGGATAAAGTACTTTTTCCGCATAAGTTTGCATATGTACTCTCTGCATTAACTCTTCCTCAAGCCTCCTCTGTTATTAACCGACAGCTTCAGGCGCCTGCTCCCCCTCGTGTCCCTCTATCTCTTGGTCTTGGCTGTTGTTGGGTGCTCAGTGTTTCTGTTTTGTTTATTTGTTTCTTTGCCTTTTTTTCCTTGCTGCAATCTTATTTCTCTCTCAATCTTCCTGTTCCCCTCCTACTTTCTGTCTATCACACTGTCCTTTTCTCTTTTTCCTTCCCCTCATCAACTCTTAGGGTCAATCTTGACCCCTCTAAGCGCCAGAGCTCAAACAAGTCAGTCTCGGGCTGCACTCTGCCACAGGGATCAAAAACAGTTAGTAAGTTTTCTTCCTGTTTGTGGCCTTGTTCCATCTCTCAGTCTGTCAAAAATACTCACAGTCTCACCACTTTCTTTGGCACCCGTGTTGGCGCTGGGTGTCAGAGCACCTCTTTGAGCTTTGAAACATAAATCAAAATTTAATTCTGTCATCATTTACTTACCCTCATGTCATTCCAAACCTGTATGGTTTTGTGGGATGTTGAGAGCTTTCGAGCTCTAAAAAGTACAAGAAAAGTAGAATATTACTTGTTTGCCACAGTGGGAATTGATTCTGAATGATTCAGACCTAATGTGAGTTTCATGGTTGTTAATCGATATTATGGTTTTGTTGAAGCCATTAATCTACACTAATTTAACATATAATTGTAGGGCGTTTCACACTTGAAATAGTTAACCCTGGGTCATTCTAAATCCAGGTTAAACGGTTATCTTGCGTCACGTTTCACACTGCTCATAATTTACCTGGGGTTAACAATGTCACAATTGTTGCGTTTTCTGTCAGCATTTGACATTTTTCGTGTCAAACGCTGAATTTACTGTTTATATACAATGCGCCGCCGTGTTTCCGTTACTGTTCAAAGCAGGCAAAGTACGCGATTGGTTGTCTGTTGCTAAGCGTCTAGATGTGACATTATAAGGCCACATCATTTCACAATGTACAAGTTTGGCACCCTAAAAGCAGTGCTAACCCTGCTACGGAGCAGAGTTTCATAACCTGAGGTAAAAAGCGGCGCTAACCCCGCTTCTAAATTACAAGTGTGAAACGTTTCTTTACACTGGTTAAAATCAGTGTTTAGAACGACCATAACCCGGGGGTTAATCGAAGTGTGAAAAGGCCTTGTGTTTAACAGCAGAATTCCTGGTACCAATGCCTGAGTCTCAATGTGCATACTATCCATCCTAAATAGTATGTCACACTAGTTAGGGCAGATAGGGTGGATAATATGCACATTGGGATGCAGTGAATGATTCTGCAAAGATAATTATACATTAATCAATAGTTTTATGTTACCCATCATTTTAATTTGATTGTCATTCGCAATGTTTCATGGGATTGTAGTTCTTTCCCTCATTAATTCTGTTAAGAACACAGTCTTTTACCTTTGTAGCTGATTGGTTTAATTCATGGCTTCTAACTCTTTAACAAAGAACTTTTAAAAATCCCTATTGGGCAGGCATCATTACACTCTATTGTAAGTCTTCTGAAGTCATTTGATTACTTAATTGACTGAAAATCATCCTCTTTGCTGTGGTTCTTAAATTGCATTTATACATGGTATGTCAGACTTGATGTGGCAGGTCTTGGCACAACATATATGAATCAAATACGTTTTTAAAGCTACGGCAAAGGGGAAGGCTTGCATACAAATTGTATGGGCCAAATTCATGCTACTTTATTTCCACACCATGACAGCCCCAATTTGGGTATTATGCAAAATAGTTTGGTTGTGAAGAGAAGAAAAGAAGTATACATGTTTGGAATGACAAATTATTTCAGTTTTGACAGAAATGTTATTTTTTGGGTGAACCAACACTATTTTGATTATTATTGTAAATGCATATTGTAAAACTTTTTGCACGTATGTTAATATTTAAGAAAGTGCATTCTTTGTGTTTGATGCTCAAAAGGTCTTTTACACCATAGCGCCATCCATGTATCACTTTTTTCATGCACTCATTCATGCGTTTCTCTCACCTTTTACTCATTCACAGGAATGGCATTTAGCTTGGCCCAAAAAATACTATGTGCCTTTATTAGATTTCTAGTGATTCTTAGTGCAGTTAAGATGCAGAAGAAGCTTTGTGAAACAATTTCATCTGGACTGTTTTATCACAAAAGCCTAATTTTGGAAAAGGCAAAGCGAAGCAGGGGCTTCCTCTCTCCACTTTAGACCCAGATTAGTTATGTAACTTGTATTTTATCCTCTCTTGTCAAATCCCACTCACCATTGGCCAAGCTCATTTGCCTCCCCTGCTTACCACATGATGTTTCTCTGTCCAGATATAGTTTATTCACACCCAACAGAGAGCCCTCCATTTTCACTGTAATGTTTGAGGAAGAGGGCTGTGTACTGTCCCTTTAAGAGGGAATACACACTGGCCACCTCATTCGCTACATCATGTGAATGGAAAGTTTCACAAGTGTTCATAAAAGCAGCCTTGAACCGTAGCGCCCTCATGTGGACATCAGTCAACTAGCACTTTCTTTGTTTAAAGATGTATTAATACAACTACTAACATCTCATGTAGATATTAGATTAATACACTCAAAAGCTAATTACCAGACACACAAGAAATTAATTTTAGATGGTGTTATTAAAATACAATTATGAAATGTATTTAGTTTGTGTTACACTGACATGAACCAATGTGTGGTGACATCTCAAAAACATAATTAATATATTCTCTAAGAAACATACATAATCCTAGCTTTATAAAACCCATCACTGCCGTCAGTTTCTTTTGTTGTCAGTGGTGATTTTTGTGGATTAAAGGTGACGTCAGTGCAAGTCTGTGGTGTTGGATGTGAGCTCTTGCTATTGGTTGTTTGTGGAGGGCGGGATAAACTGTGCTAATTGCAGCTCTATTGGCTGATCGATTTCTAACATGAACCTTTTTTGTCTTCTTCTTGAGGGTCACAGACGAACCTGAGAGAGTCTGCAGATCTCCGGTCACAAGGTGAGTGTTTCCATATTCTTTTTAATACACAAATTTCACAGCAGTAACTTAAGCCACCCATCTCCCAATTGTGGACCATTTTCTTCATTACAGAAAACAAGCAAGCAACTCAAACAGAAGAAAGACAGAAAATAGGTAGAGGAAAATGAACAATAATAGCACAAAGAATATCTAGATAAATGAACAAATGTTATTTGCTCAGTAAAAATGTAAAAACGTCCTCACATACTTTATTTTAACTCTGTTACTTCTCCTTAGCTACAGATACAGCTACAAAAAGTCAGGCTAAAAAATACAGGTAATTTCTAGCATGTGCTCTGTGCCATGTCAGATCAGACTGATAAGAATGTGACTGCTTTTTGTTAATTTTTTAGAACTGTGTACTGTATGTATACTGTGCATCAAAACTAGCTTAGATATTATAGAGTTTGTTTAGACCTGTATTTGTCCTTCCCTTTACCTTTTCCATATTCACAATATAATATTCATTGAAAGTGGTTGGCTATTGCATTTTGAAAGTCACATTTAAGTTTTTCAAACATGGATGTTTGAATGACATTTTTTATTTTCTGTGCTAATAGTGACCAGCTAATCTCAATATATATTAATGGTAAAAGTTGAATTTATTTGGAATGCAGTTTACATTCAGTTGATATTTACATTGAGGGAGAATGTGTATGAGGCATATGAAGTGCATGACAGGTGATGTTTGGCTGCACAGGTTGTACTGATTTCAGCGTACTCATTGTGCTCTACCTATACACTTTTTTCTATACTTTGCTTGATTATTATGTATTTTATTTCTATATTTGTATGTGCCTATTAAAGTAAGTATGAATATTTTTTTACACTACCGTTCAAAAGTTTGGGTTTAGTAAGATTTTTTAAAAAGGAATGAATCCTTTTATTCAGTGAGGATGCATTAAATTGATGAAAAGTGACAGTAAAGACGTAATGTTGGGACATTCTATTCATCCAAGAATCTTGGTGGGAAAAAAATTATATTTAGCAGCAAAACACTGATAAGAAAAACAATATGCACCAAATCAGCATATTAGAATGATTTCTGAAGGATCATGTGACACTGAAGACTGGAGTAATGATGCTGAAAATTTAGCTTTGCATCACAAGAAAAAAATTAAATTTTAAATATACATTAAAATAGAAAACAATTATTTTAAATTGAAATAATATTTCATAATATTAAATATTATTAACGTACAATTAAATGCACCCTTGGTGAGCAAAAAATCTCACAGATACCAAACTTTTGAACAGTAGTTTACTCCTTGTCACCTTTAAAAAGGAATGGCATTCACGTTTTATTCAGGCCTTGCAAAATGTTCTACAACTTTTTGCTGATAGTCACACTGAATTTAAATAATGCTTAGATTTTAACTGGTTTTGAAAATGGTTTTATTATCCTGAAAAACTCCAGTGTTTCCTGCAAGGTAACTGGTTTTAGCTTTTATCTAAACATTTCCTCACTTTTTTTTTTATTGTAGAAGGGTTTCAAAAATATTTAAGATGTTTCTTTCAAACCATTTAGAATTATTTTATTGGTAACACTTCATCATAAGGTTCATTTAACATTAGTTAACACATTATCATAAACTAACAATGCACAATACGTTCAAAGCATTTATTATCTAGGCTGATGTTAATTTCTTTTTATAATAATACAATTTTAACATTTCAAGATGTATAAAATCAGTTAAAGTTTAGTTAAAACTTGAACCTTTACTGAAAAACGAATTGAACCTGTAAAAAGTGCTACCTTTCTATTTACTGATCCCTGAAATTTATTAGCTTAGTTAAATAATAATATCACAGACTAGCAGTCCACACAGTTTAGTCAGTCTTTAAGAACTTTGGGTTTTTGCTCTTACAGATTTCTAATATATTTCTCTCTTGTTCCCCCTCCACCCCCCATCTGCCCACTCACATCACCACCCACCTCCCATTTCTCCCCCATTTCACCACCTCCTCCCTCCACAGTCGCTATCTATCTGGGTATCAAAAAGCGGCAGAGCCCCGGACCCCCCGATGCGGCTGGGATGTGAAGGTGCGGAGCCCGCGGGACCCGGCCGAGGTGGTTCTGGCGCTGCGGGAGGCGGCGCAGGGCTGTGGTTGCCAGGTCCACCAGGCCGGGCCCTTCCTCCTCTCCTGCACCCATGGAGCCGCTGGATCCCGCGTTGCCTTCGAAGCAGAGGTTTGCCAGCTGCCCAACGGCCCCGCAGAGACCAGCGGTGTTCGATTTAAGCGCCTATGGGGGGCACCGCTTGCCTTTCGGGACATCGCCACCAAAGTCTCCAAAGAACTCGAACTCTGAGGGCAACAGGGGGTGGAGGGCAGGGACAAAAGCATGGGACAGAAAGATGGGATGATTGGAAGTAGCCCCGCCCACACCCCCGCCCCCTCGAAGCCTACAAAGACTGGCACACACACATTGAGAACTGGGCACCTGCTCACACAAAAGCCCTGCTGAAGGAACTCCCTTTAACCGGGTCTGTTTTACCGCTGATTTTACCTGGTATCTTAGCCATGTTGTTTTTTAACACCAATTTTTTTTTTTTTTTTTTTTNTTTTTTTTTTTTTTTTTTTGTGTGTTCACTCTGTACATTGTCAATCCTTTTCAACTGCTGCTATTTAACTCATTTTTTGGTTTCTGTTCTTCTGCTGTGCTGGCAAGAAGAGAATGTTTTATTTTATCCTCATTTCAGTAACCATATTCACAAAAAACATGTGATGCCACACCATTTCGAACCGTAGACAACATGCGGAGCCGCTGACAATGCAAGTGCTGAAAGTGATAGCAATTTCTCCTAATTTTTTTAATGATCTGTCCTTGTTGGTTGTTTTAGCCAATAAACTTGCCAGTGATGCAGGTTGAGTAAGTGATGTCTGCTTTCCTGAGCCTCCTTGTTTTTAGATTCGTCATATTACATGGTCACACCGTAGCACTTTAGGGCTGAGTGAGCAACATCACCTGTTTTAATGCAGTTCTCCCTTCAAATGGTGCAATTTACCCCGTTGAGCCAAGTTGAGACACAGTGCTCTTTGTGTTGCTCTTGTATGTGTTACGCTGATGAGAAACCTCTGTTATCTTGCCGGAAGTGCACTCTGCTGAATGGCTACAAACAGACTGTTGACTTTGTTTATCTCTGATTTGACATAGTAAGTCCTCATCGTCAAGATTGGAATATGTCAGAGCTGTGCAATGTGAGAAAATGCAAGAATGATTAATACAATATTTGTCTGAAATCCAGTGATTTGTATGTCTGTTTATTTAGTAGCTTTCTATCTTTTTGTTTGCGTGGCAAATATCTTTTTAAGAAAGCCTACTCTGAATTAAAATTGTTGTATTCATGGTTCCAAAGATTAATTGTTGGTTTAACTTTTCAAACAGTTTGATTTGTTGCAAATGCACTCTGTGGATTCCAGTTCAAAATTTAACAAAGAGATTTACATAATGAAGATTTTTAAAATATTAGGAATGTATAACAATGAGGGTATCATAATCTAAAATAATTAAATTAATGAATAATTTATATTTTCAGTTATTTAATTAATTATAAGACATATTTACCATTGTACCAGAAATTTCTATTTATTTATTGCAGGTTGGAAAATGTGTATGATTTTCAAATATACTGACACATTATAATTCAAGCAAGCATTGATCTGGCTTCATTATAACAAAAAGAAATGACAAATCATGCTTGCTTGCTTGAATTATTGTTGACTGCCATTGTGCTATTCTGTACAAACTGATCTCTTAGTGCCTATAATGTCTGTTGGGTCAGCTTAGCTGACTGGATTCATAAAAGTGTGCTTAAAGTTTCAATTAAATATTGTGTATAGGTAAAAACCAAGACTTGCAAGGAATGTAAAGACTTAAAACAGGTTGATTGTTACATGGGGCTGTTTATTAACTTTGTACAACCAAAAAAAATAAGTTTAGGTGAATACAACATAGCTAGGGTTTTCTAGCTATGTGGAGGTTTGATCCCAGGATGTTACAAGAGGAACAGGAAAATAAGGAAAAGTCCAAGAAAAAGAAGACGACAGGAAAGAAAGGAAGGAGGAAAAAAGGAGCAGGGTGGATTGTCTCTTGGAAGAGTCAAGGTGGCATGACTGCATGAAAGAACAAATAAAAAAAAGCTCTTTTGCCATTTTACTTCTGGGCAGGGATCATGCCATCGATGGACTCGCCCTTCTCCAGTTTCTTTTCCATTTCAACCATGAGCTTCACACCATCGACTACCAGCTGCACCTGCAGCACCTCGGAGGAGCCCAGACGGTCAGCGTTGGAGATGTCAAACACACCACCGACAGAGGCTGTGTCCACACCACCTGGATAATAGAGGTACGAAGAGTCGCTCAAATAGATGATCACAGTGTAACACTCTGCCATATTATATGTTCAGTGAATTCAAGCCCACCTGTGCCACGCTTCTGAAGACGCAGTCTGGTCAGGATCTCCTCGAATTTGGCATGTGTGCTGAGTTTAGGCAGCTTGACGTGCACACCACCACGAAGACCGGTACCCAAGTTGGAGGGGCAGGTCAGGATGAAACCAAGATGCTCGTTCCACATGAAACCGTGGTTGTGCTTCTTGAAGACGTCCTCAATCTGCAATATACAAGGAGTCAGGCCTTTGCTTGCTTATCTTTGCATTAGATGGCCAAAAGATTAAAAGTACAGTGTGATTAGGTAGTAAATAGTGGGATTTACCTTCTGCAGGCCAACGCAGAACCTCTTGAAGACCTCCTTCATGTTGCCACCCTTCTGCATGGAGATGACACGCAGGTGATCCTCCTCGTTCACCCACACAAGGAAGGTCTTGTTGTCGTTGTGCCAGATGCCTCTTGCGTCAGGCCAGTCGCGGGCCATGCCGGCAGCCAACAGCAGTGGGGACACAGGCTTGTCAAACAGGAAATGGTCAGCAATGAGCTGCTCTTGCTCCTTGTCAGTCATGTCCTTCAGAGGGTAGTACTTGCCCTTGAACTCGCCATCCAGGCTGTTCAGAGCTGTGAGAGGAACAATGTGAACGTCAGTAAGACCAGGCATGTTGCTTTGTAGAAGTCAGTACATGATGTGACTGAGACTCACCCTCAATGGACAGCTTCTCCACCTTTCTACGCTCACCGCGGCTGTTGTGGGGAGGCAGGGTGATTCCCTTGATGCTGCGGCCGGTACGCACACGGCTGCTCAGAACGTAGTTGGAGTCAAGGTCATCACCACCCTGCACACAGGAAAACATCAACCATGGTACGAGTAAAACAGCCATGGTCATGTAAAGAACTTTAGAGTACCTTCAGGTTCTCCCAGTTCAGATCAGTCTTGTGCTTGTCGGTGGGCTTGTAGCCACCGTGACGGTCAGAAATGATGGGGTCGAACAGCTCCTTGAAGACTTCATAGGACTCCTCATCACCAGCCACACAACCAACAGTCATGATGAAGGGGTGGCCTTGAGTTAGGATTAAAAGGAAGTGCTTTATATATCTTCAAGAACAAATAACACGTTGCTTGTGGCATCTTTGAGAGATCGGCTGCAATAGGGGAATGTATTCAAATATGTTCTGCTTACCAGGGTTGTCCACACCGGTCTGGATGCAGTCATCCAGGGTGAATCCACTGGGAGTTGACTTGCCCCTAAGTTTGTTGTAGATGTCCTTATTCAGGACCTTGGCCATATGGTTGTTGTGCAGGGAGAGGTCAGGGAACTCCTCTTCCAGAGCGAACTTCATCTTGTGATCGTTGTGGCAGTTCTTAGTCATGATTGCACTTTTCCGACGACCTGCCACAAGACAAAAGTAAGGCAAGTTGGCACCTATAATGTTTTTTTGGGACTAGGATAAGTCTGCAACTCTTGCCGACAGGGCCGTTATCAGGGTGGACAACCGGGAACACTAAGGTCTTTTATGGTGTAGCTTACTCATTGGACCCAGGAATGAAGGTGAACCAACGGCCCTGCTCGCTGACCTTGATATTGAGAATTACGAACAGCTACCGATTTGCATTTAGTCGAGGATAAGCTGCACTAGTATCCAGAATAATATGCCAGCAGTTGCAGAAACAGTTAATGCATACTAAATTTTGTGTCTCAAGTAATCTTCAATCTCTTAGTAACAAAATATGTTGCTTTTTCTAACCAGCACCTCATATTTCTACATGGAGTGGTGGTTGCATAGCTTGCATGCTTATATGCATCAGACAGCAGGTGATATTTTTAGCATGGCTGCCAAACTCCCATCACTCACAGCAGATAGCATTCACCTCTCTAGTTTCTGCTGGGGGTGGAGCGTGTACATTCGCCCCATATGGTATTACATCCACGTCAATTTAGCTTTTGCAAAACTTAATATTAATATTATTCTAAATATCAAAAATGCTTACAGTTTAGGAGAAATAAATCATACTATTCCATTTGTCTATATTCACAGGTTTTGCATATAGTTGCATACAAAAAGAATGCAATGTCTGAGACATTATAAATAGACTTAAGTAAAATGCATCAGCTATGAACCCCAGATGGCATGACCTTGCACCAAAGTACAACAGGTGTCAAGCACACACAGATCATTCCTGCCATAGACAGCATATCTACACCAGACTGCTCTTTTGTTAAGCTTCAGAGCCATAATGTATTGGAAAGCTATCAGGCAAGGACAGGCTTTCTGCAGACCTAGCATAAGCAAAGCATCTTCAAAAATATGAAACTGAGAATTTTTAACGTTCCAACAATCAAGATAGTTTTTCCACAAGAATCCAGAATCCAGTGCATGAGGGGTCGAGTCATTAACACCAATGTGGTTTGATTAATTTGAATGGGTTGGATCAACCACACTGTAACCACACTGTAAGCTGCAATGTATTATGTCCTTTTTTTTCTGAGGTTTTTCATGTTTCATCGAGTACCCCTTATTCCCACCCTTTGAAAATCTCTGAACCGTAGCTTATTTTACCTGTATGGGAGAAAAGGTAACAGTCCTTGGGATCAGATCCTGTTCACCAAGCCAATGTAGGGGTTGCCCAACTTTGCTAGATGTCAGACCTTGGTTTATATACTTCGATGTTTGTTGCCCATTGGCTGCTCGGCTCTTGCATGCTTAAACCTGATTGGACAGCTGCACTCCTTGATGGGGGTTTCAAGTTCTAAAAGGAAAGAAGCTGCATCACAACACCCGAGACGGGCAGACAGCTGTCCTCACCCCCTCACAGTGGCTTGTTCCCCCTTGTTCAGTTATGAAATTAACTCGAAGGCACTGCAGAAGCACAAAGAAGGTTTATTTCGCCATTTTAATGAATTATGGTGCATTTAGTAATTAATTTTATAGAACTGTTGTGTTGAGGCCTAGCAAAATGTCTCTGCTACTTACTCCATTTTCTAAAGGAAATTGTAAAAAAAAAACTAAAACTAAAACTAAAAGGACTAAAATTTAAACAAAACCCCTTAAAATGAATCAAATATTCATTGTTGTTGTGAATGTATGATTTAGAATAGCCTTATATGGTAATAGTGTACATTAATGGCTGTTCTCATTAAAATAGTAGTTGGATCTGTATTCATCAGTGTCTTGTAATATATACTAAGAGAACGAAAGAGAAGGCATCATGTGTCCCTTGAGGTGAAGACAGTGTGTTCTCAGTGTCCAGTTAGTGAGCTCTACTGCTTAAAACCATTGCATGCAATATACAAACTGTGCTTATAGCATAATTTAAAAAAGATTTATTGACTAGATTCAAGAGAATATGCTTTCATCTGATTGGTTTTCAACGGCATATCTGAAATCACACAATACCTTGCATACAGTTTGGTCTGATGGAGCAATTCTAAATTCTAGTTCTAAATTGTTAATTTTTCACTTTTTAAGCATTGGAGTCATAAAAAATGTG
Organism: Anabarilius grahami; assembly: GCA_003731715.1. NCBI lineage: Eukaryota > Metazoa > Chordata > Actinopteri > Cypriniformes > Xenocyprididae > Anabarilius > Anabarilius grahami. The sequence goes on from RJVU01057378.1 coordinate 900,362, forward strand.
CTTAGTTCTCTCTAAAGCTCGCTTGAATTTATTTTAGATTATTAGACATGATGCTATGGTGCCTTAGCTGTCAATCTGATTCATAAAACTGTCCTTAGGACACAACTTTTTGTAAAAACTCTGTTTTAAGCAATTTTTTTCTCAGAATAGTCTATATTGCTATTATTGCACTATGTTGTTATGTATGTAAATTACTTATTGTAAAGTGAAGTCAGAAGGCAGCTGCCTACAGATACATCCACAGCCTGATGGTCTTGGAACTAAACCAGAAAACTCCAGTGTGCATCCATTGGTTCATTAGTGGTTCCCACCCTGGGAAATGCTTTAAGAGCACATGACTGAACATATGACAAGTGGGCAGAAGGTTCAAGAACCCTGTGGAAAGGGGGAAAAAACTCTATAACATCAGTGAAGCGACAGGTTTGTGAAGGTGTGTGTACAGTACAGAAAGATGGAAGAGGACAAAACTCAACCATCCCCCCTACACTATTTTAATACCCAGTGTCCAATTTCACAGTTGCACCCCTGCTATGTGTCCCAATGTGACAAAATTAGTTGAACCATTATCCCCTTCTGGCTTATCTGCCAGATACTTATTTTTCAACAACATAAACTTATTTGTATCTAGACACTGATGTGATCTAAACTTCTTGTTTTACTTCTTGGATTACTTGATATGAAAATAAGCACAAAAACAGATCGAAATGTTAAGTCAGTCTATTTTGCTGATGACCAAATCTTTAAAATTTAAAAAAGCATTGACTTTTGTCTGCTATAGTGCAGGAGATCCTTTGGATTTGCTGGAGAAGTGAAGGGTTAAAAGGGGAAAGGAAAAAACTCAAGCTCACAGTCTGCTCCAAAATTAGCAGCCATGCATCTAACACCATGGCATGCCTAGCAGTGAGAGAAGACACCCACATAACTGCGTTGCCACCAGCCATGAGATAACGGGGTGAGAGGGGGTCCCCATGAACAGAGAAAACACCCTCATCTCATAACAGCATACATGTATGTCTTTTAAGAAATTATAGTGGGTAGGGGGTCGCTGCACAGTGTACTTGTAGAGTATAATGTCTACATGCATGTTGGTTGCATACTTCTAGGTGAATGTTAGAGACATTTATAGAAGGGTAAAAGAGTGATTTGACGTAGAGAACCTTCTAAAAGTAAGGTCTAGGTTTCTCCACAGCTGTTTGGACAAAAGGTATGTAGAGGGGTTATAATGGCACCTTCTTTGGACCCCATGTGTAGGGCACGACCTCTGAAAGCTCCGTGTCAAAAATATAGCCACACTTGCCAAGCTCCGTAAACTTCATTTCATTGAAATGGTTCTGAGAACAATTGTTCTTTTTATCTATGACCATAAAAGATAATGAAACTCTTTGATAATAAATGCCTTGCAAATTTTACTTTAGGTTGTTGCACTTGTCAATACCTGTCTGCACATTGTTATATAACTCAGTCAGCTGATTACCTTGAGATATATTTAGTCAAATATGTGTGATGGTCTCTTGCCATTCGATAGCTGTTGTATTTCAGGATTCTACGATGCACATGCTTTCAAACAAATTTACATGTGACATACATATTCAAATTCGGTTTGGTCTCCACTTTTAAAAAGTTAACAGTTTAACCCAGCCAACTCAACATTCGAATTAGCAGTAAGCGCCAAGCTGCTGGGGCCCAGGCAGATGTAACGAGAGACGTAATTGAGCTACAGTCTGGTTTTAACAGACAGCAAGTTTATTCCATTTGATCTTACATAAGTAGTAGAGTTGGGACGTGTGTCCCATGACCGCATGACATAGGTGCTAGACTGTGACCTTTGTATATTTCACTTTCTACAGTAAAAAATGCTGTCTCATGACTTTTTTTTAGCTGACATAAAATTAATCTAGCATAAAAAGTTGCTAGTTTTAAACACGTTTGTACTTTAAAATGGTGATTTTGACCTGTATTGCCTCTCAGAGCTTGACTTTCTTGTGTGACAATGTCATCATTTTGATATACTTCATTAACAGTATATTCAAATCATTGTTATAAAATATTTTTAATTATTAACTAGTTTTGATGACAAAAAGCATAATATTTATCTGTTTCCTACCATGATTTTCCCCATTTGGTTCCATTCATGGTGAGAAGACAAATTAATAAACTTTTATCAATTTTTACACAGTTTGTAGTGTCGCCTATATTCGGCAAGCTCAACCATTCAACCTTGTTACATGTTATTGAAAGAAAAAATGATCAAACAAATATTTTCTTCAATTACAGGAAATAAGTTTATCAGAAAAGTTCAAGTATTAATAACTACAAACTAAGTTTTGGCCCCAAACTAGCTAGCAATCTTGATTTAGGCTACGTTTGCAATCTTACTTTTTTAATTTTATAAAAAACTGACCGTAATCAAAATGCGTTTATGCACACGTTTTGTGTTTTTTTAGTGCAGCGGTACGTGTTTGTATATCTTTGTGAAAAAAAACATTGCTTGTCATTGAGTCACATGGTTTAACGCTAATGTGCCAGATATGTTCTTTGCTTTACTGTCAGTGTAAAAGTTATAATTGTATATATTTTTTAAAAAGATGAGTTTTGAAAATGATTTTGTGCATCTAAATGCACATCCGCTGCAATCACTTCTGTTGAAATCAGAGTTGGTGAACTGGCTTACAGGCACTATGTTTAGTGCTAGGTTGCAAGGTTGTCTCTTTCCCCATGCCATCTCGCCAGATTGAATTGCACTGACTCAGTTATGAGTCCCTCAGTTCGTCCGTCCCTCGCTCTGCCTGTCCACTGACCTGTGCCCCCAGAATTTAGAGTGACCATATTAAAAATTTGTTTATGCATGTGAAATGCATGTTTGATGTGCCACATGTTATGTTTTTCTAGTGCAGCAGTACTGGTCTGTAAATCTTTTTGAAAATAAACATTGCTGGATAGCATCAAGTCACATGGTTTAGTGCTAATGTGCCAGATATGTGCCAGCTAATGTGCGCTTTGCTTTTACCATCAGTGAAAAGGTCATTGAGCATTTGATTTGTACTGACACTTTGCTGGATCTGTATAGTATTACATCTTCCACATCTATACAATCAACTTACCCACAGATACCCATGCGCTGCTACAGAACTCCTCCTTGAAAGCACAGCTATAGCAGCCAGAATTAACAGCTGTGCTGTGCGCGTCACCTGGGGTGTGGAGGGGCTTCACGCAGACATGTTCATTGAATTCTCTGTGCTTAGCACTGCTCTCCATAACTTGTCTGCTTAGACCAAAGTCTCATTTAAAGGGTTAGTTCACCCAAAAATGAGAACTCTGTTATTAATTACTCACCCTCATGTTGTTCCACACCTGAAGACCTTTGTTCATCTTTGGAACACAAATTAAGATATTTTTGTTAAATCCGATGGTTCAGTGAGGCCTGCATTGCCAGCAAGATAATTAACAATGAGAAAGGAACTATAGACATTTAAAACAGTTCATGTGACTACAGTGGTTCAACCTTAATGTTATGAAGTGACGAGAATACTTTTTGTGCGCCAAAAAAACAAAAAAAAGACTTTATTCAACAATATCTAGTGATGGGTGATTTAAAAAAACTGATTCATGAAGCTTCGAAGCTTTACAAATCTTTTGATTCGAATCAGTGGTTCAGAGCGTGAAAGTCACATGATTTCAGTAAACGAGGCTTCGTTAAGTCATAAGTGTTTCGAAATTTCAATGGTTCTTGTGACTTTGGCAGTTTGATGCATGCTCCAAACCACTGATTTGAAAAAAAAGATTTTTGTTTTTAAATCGCCCATCACTAGATATTGTTGAATAAAGTCGTTATTTTGTTTTTTTAGCGCACAAAAAGTGTTCTCACATACGCCTGCCAAGAGGAGAAAGCACAGTTACTATATCATTCAGTCTTTCAATCTAATATTCTACAATCAAATAACTTCTCACCTGCATTGCCTTGATCCTGCTGCCTTCATAAATAAACTTACCATTGTGTTCTCAAGTTCTGCCCCTCTCTTTCCTGTGTCTGTGTATGTCCTGATGATAATGCTATACATTATTAATATTATGTATTATTACACATGAATGTGAATGTATATAATATTCTATATTGGATAAAGGCTATTTGCAGCTATAAAAAAATATTGTATAGCAGGCCATTATTGGCTATTACAAATAAAAAAAAATTTTACAGAGAAATCTCATAAGCTATTATTTTCTTTCCCTATAATGTGCATTTTATGAGCCACAGTGAAACTGAATGATATTAGAGTTATCTATTCAGAGTATATGAATATTTTTTAGTAACAATACATTCCTACTGCTACTTTGTAAGTCTAAAACCACATATTTATGTCTGGAGGTAGTAGCTTAAGAATTGTAGTTTTTCGTTTATGTTGTTGAGGAATAATAATTGGAAAGGCATTTACTGGCAATTTCAGACACTGTCTAGTGTCCTCAGATACATACTAAATTCACAGCGAGAGTTCAAAAGGGGTTTTTAGCGGTTCTATTGACTTTGGCCTCATCACATTTAGAAATATAGATTAGCTCTCTCCCTGTTTGAGCACATTGCACTGCACTGGCCCAGCCAAGCTGACCTTATTGGGAGTACCAATTTGCCCCCAGATCCTCTAGCAGCTGAACCATTAATCACTCCAGTCTCATATATCTGCCCACAGTTGCTCCATCGCCATNTTTTGGAACTATTTTTCAACCATGACGGGACGTGTCGGACGGACGTCTTTTCAACGGTCAGTAGACGTCCGAATGTTTGCTGGGCAGTTGCTCCATCGCCATCACGCTCCTTCCACTTTATATTCCTCGACTCATTTTTCTTCCTAAATCACATGCTTTTTTTACTCTTGCATGCAGCAAAGTGTGCCATTATCATCTTTTTTCATTTGTCTGTTGCATTCTGATTCAGTTAATCCCTCCCTTTCATCACTCTCAACCCTGCACAGTCTTATTTGATAAGTCTATGTTAAACTCAACATGTTTCCAAGATGCATCCTGATCTGTGTAGTTCCTATCGTTAAGTTAAGCCCGTCTGATGGGTCCGAGGCTAATGCTGCTTATTTTACACACCCAGACAACACCACCTCCCTCTTACCCCAACCACCCTAAGCGGCTTTATTGAAACTATGCCAATGTGGTGTCACAGTAAGACTCCTCCCTATGCATGTCCAATACAGAGTCTGTTTAGAATGATTTGTGACTGTGTGACGTAACAAATAGATTTACACAGACATTTACTTTGTAGGTAATTTGGCAGCTGTGGTTGTCAGGAATTCACAGTACAAAATACTAAAAAAATAAATAACCCAAAACATGCATACCTTACTGATAACAAAAATATAACAAACAAAACTATTTAAATAAAATATAATCATGTGTCTTTTTACATATAATTACTTGCTGCATTATTGTATGGTTAGCCTGTCTTTTCTAAATTTGAGCCAAATGAGATTAAGAAGAAACTACATTTTAATTCCAATTGATGTAATTCTATTTGTAACTAGTCATTATGTCCAAAAAAAAAAACTTTTTTTATGTCGAGTTGTGCAGTGGTGATGCTCTGCCAAACGCAGTTCAGCTCTGTCACAGATAGGTGGCTTGTGGTCGCGCGCAGCCGCAGTACATAGTGTGAACTGACGGATCAGGTAAGCGATGTTAATTCAGCCTGTCTGCGACGCAACAACAGGTGAATGAATGACAGCGACGGAGGCTTTAATCGTTCATAGCCTCTACATCAAGGAAATAAAGATGTGATGTGGAATATTTTAGTTGGAATTGCCTGGCTGTAAAGTTGGGACGCGTCGCGGACACTTGTCCGAGTTACTGCAGGTAAATAAATATTAGGTATTTACACTCACTGACCGATAGTCTCTTTTAATGAGCTGGGAGAATAAACAGCTTTACTATGCGGTTTAATAGACTGTTACACTCTCGTTTCATGGTCAGTGTTTGTTTTCCTGAATTAACATTCGATTCTACTGCTAATCTGGTAAAAGTCGGCATGTTTATTAGGTCGACTGCAATTATCATCACAAAAAATAACTTTTTAAGGGGTCTGCCCATCTTATAACGTGTTTATTATGAGGAAATATTCATTCAGTTCATTTTAGGTTATACATAGTACATATATATATATACATATATATATATATATATACTTATAAAATATATATATTTAAATGTGTGTGTATATATATAAATATACAATATGTGTCTGGAAATAGACTACCAGAGGTCAGAGTTAGTAATACTGTAATATTCAAAAGTCAAAACCATAGCCTACTCACCCTCCTGTCAATCCAAACTTGTATGACTTTCTTTCTTGCATGATATTTTAGCTATTCTTTTCACTATACAGAAAGTAAACAATGATTGGGTTGGTCAACCTCTAAAATGACAACATATGACTCTTGTTCTGTCCTCTGAAGCCATACAATAGCTTTTATAACAAACAGACTGAAATTTAGTTTGTTATTCGCTGATATTCTGAATTATATGACTTGGAAAATAGTACACTAGTCATATGAAAAAACATTATGATGCTTTTATGATGGTCTTTTATCCTTTTGGAGTCTTGAAATCTCCAGTCTTCATTCATTATAATTGCATGATGAAGAGCGACCAGCACAATGCACAACATTCCTGTTTTTGTGTCCCACAGTTTGAAATGACATGAGGGTAAGTAAATAATGCCTTTTTTTTTCTTTTTTTGGAGGAAACGAATCGTTTAAGTGTTGAACTCCATCATTAAATCAGGGAATGCAATGTAATTTCAAACAGATTAGAACTGAAAAGCTTTTCAGCTGTTGACACAAGTAAAAATAACATGCAAGTTAGCCATCAGTCCTTTAAACATGCCAAACTGGTACCTAATTTATTGTTCATCATTCATCATTTTCTCAATTAATTACCATTAAAACCATGTATCCTGTGTATGATGACCTCATCGGTCTGGTGTAAACATTATCTAAGGCCTTTACCTCCCCAGAGGGATCTCTGTTCCTACATGTAAACTGATTCTTACCTAGCAACCCTTCTGCTTGTTTTCATCTTCTTAGGGTGGCAAAGAAGCTTCACTTCACTTCAGGCTTTTAAGGCTACAAGGGGTCTCTGCTCTTATTTCCTTAAAAACTAAAATAGATGTATTATCTGATGCTTCCTGAAAAACATGTACAGTTGCAAGAATAAGTATGTGAACCACTTGCAGAATCTGTGAAAATGTGCAAAATTTTAACAAAATAAGAGATATCATACAAAATGCATGTTTGTTTTTTTATTTAGTACTGTCCTGAGTAAGATATTTTACATAAAAGATGTTTACATATAATCCATAAGACAAAAAAATAGCTGAATTTATTAAAAGTTTGTGAACCATTGATTCTTAATACTGTGTGTGGATACCTGGATGATCTACGACTGTTTTTATGTTTTGTGATGGTTGTTCATGAGTCCCTTGTTTATTCTGAGCAGTTCAACTGAGCTCTGTTCTTCAGAAAAAATCTCCAGGTCTCAAAAATTCTTCAGTTTTCCAGCATCTTTTGCATATTTGAACCCTTTACAACAGTGACTGAATGATTTTGAGATTCATCTTCTCACATGGAGGACAATTGAGGGACTCAAACACAACTATTAAAAAAGGTTCAAACATTCACTGATGCTCCAGAAGGAAACACGATGCATTTAGAGTCGGGGGGTTGAAAACTTTTGAACAGGATGAAGAGGTCCAAATTTTTCTTATTTCGCTTGAATATAATTTTTTTTCATTTAGTACTGCCCTTCGGAAGCAACAGAAGATACTTGCAATTTTACCTTTAAGACAAATTAAATACAATTTACCTTGATCTTCAAATTCCAAATATTTTCGCCCCCCTTCTATTTATGCATCATGTTTTTTTCTGGAGCATCAGTGAATGTTTGAACCTTTTTTAAAAGTTGTGTTTGAGTCCCTCAGTTGTCCTCAGTGTGAAAAGATGGATCTCAAAATCATTCAGTCACTGCTGTAAAGAGTTCAAAAATGCAAAAAATGCTGGAAAACCGAAGAATCTGCAGTACCTGGAGATTTTTCTGAAGAACAGAGCTCAGTTTAACTGCTCAGAATGAACAAGAGACTCATGAACAACCATCACAAAACAAACAAACAGTCGTAGATCATCCAGGTAACCACACACAGTATTAAGAATCAATGGTTCGCATACTTATGAATGGGGTTATTTTAAGAAATTCAGCAATTTTTTTTGTCTTGTGGATTATATGTAAACATCTTTTATGTAAAATATCTTACTCAGGAGAGTACTAAATAAAAAATAACATGCATTTTGTATGATCTCCCTTATTTTGTTAAAATTATTCACATTTTCACAGATTCTGCAAGTGGTTCAAATACTTTTTCTTGCAACTGTATATTGCCCATCTGAACAAATCACACATATGGTGCTGTTTCGTTATTGCAGTTACTTTCACATGTTATTTTCCCATCAGAGAATGCATTTTTATTATGAAGCTTTTTCTTTCTTTGCTGCCAAAAGGAGATTGTGCTTTTAGTGGGAATTAAGGTCAGTTTCTGATATTCTATACTGTGTGTAATGTAATTTTACCTGTGACCCTTTTGTGCTCGTTTAGTTGCTTGTGTAGAGTTTGTCTACACATTTTTCAGATCATTTTCTGGCTAACAAATCACCTGTGATGTTTCTTAGGAGTGTTTATTTATTTTGCTGCCCATATTAACAGGGATGTCTTTGTAAGTTTATGTAGCCGAAGTCTACCAGCCTTTTTGTGCTGAACTATAAAATATGTTGTGGAAATACAGTATAAAAGTATTTCTTTTGACCTTCTGACTTGAAGTTGTAAAAAGTTTTGACGGGCACACAAACAGCTTGCTAATTAGTAAATCTGATTCAATCCACTCTATACAGTAGCTACACTTTGGGTTCTGATCTGTGTAGATTAATTATTTGCATGTAAAACATTTGCTTCAGATCCTTCAGAAATCTCATATGATGATTTGGTGTTCAAGAAACTTTTCTTATTATTATCAGTGTTAAAACTGCGTAATATTTTTGTGATTTTTATGATTAATATGATTTTTTTGATTCATAGAAAGTTTAAAAGAACAGCATTTTGTATCAGTATAAAAGCATTTACTATCATTTTTTATCATATTAATGCAGTCTTGCTGAATAAAAGTATTCATTTCTTTAAAAAAGCATCTTTTGACTGGTAGTGTAAATGTGACCCTTCTCCTCATGTAAGAGCAAAGTTTGAAGTATTTGTCAATTTCCCCCCTGTAAATAATTTACATCATTTAAGTAGGAAAGTTATAATGCATTTCAAAAAGGGCCTTGCTTAATTTGCACATTAATACCAAATACATATTTTCCTTTCCAGGTACTGAGGTCAGACATGTTGTCAGGGGAGGAAATCTTATGCAGCACCCAGCAGGTGATCGCAGGGCTGGAGGCTTTGCGTGGAGAGAACCGCACGCTGCTGGATAGCCTGCAGGAAACACTCCAGTGCCAGACATCCAGCGAGAGCGGCAGCCTGGAACAGGAGAAGACCAGCATCATTTTAGAGTCTCTGGAGAGGATTGAGCTGGGCTTAGGAGAGGCACAAGTGAGCAACACAGTCATGTTCATTCATCTGTCATGTTAAGAGCATTTCCACTCACCCTAGCTGTCTATTTCCCGCTCATCCAGGTAATGATGGCGCTGTCAGCACACCTGGGCTCCTTGGAGGCAGAGAAGCAAAAGTTGCGTGCACAGGTGCGGAGGTTGTGCCAGGAGAACCAGTGGCTGAGGGATGAGCTGGCCCGGGCCCAGCAGCAGCTACAGGAGCGAGAACAGGAAGTGGTTACTTTAGAGGAGCAGAACAGACACCTGCAGTTCATGAGCAGTATCCGCAAGTACGACCACGAAGAGCCGTCTCTGGTATGGGTTCACCTTGAAAACATTCATGCAGTTAATATTAGGTTCTTAGGCTAAACATTTTGTTCTAGACTAGCTTTGTGGTTCTATTGTTGTGTGCTCAATCATGTTTCCTGATAATAATTAAACAAACATTAATAAAACAATTCCCACCACAGTCCCATTTACACCACATCTCAGGTTGTTTTTAATTGCATTCTGTGGTGGAAATTACTTTTTAATGTGATGGACTTTTTGGAATTATAAAATGGCAGACTCCTTTGTCTTGATAAACATTTTATGCATCTGAAAAATTTACACAAAATTAAATAATATTTTCACACTTCTTGAATAATTTGACAAAATTACAGCTTTATCGTAAATAATAACAATATTCTGCTCACAAGTTATATTTATCTTAATTTTTCTTTATTCTATTCACACATTACATCTCAGGCATATTATTTTTATATGTATTTATTTATTTTTTTAATTATTGCTTTAAATAATATATTATGTCAAAAGTCTGGGACAACGGTTTGGGACCATGTTAAAACAATAATATCCATATATAAAGGCATTTGAAAAGTAGCAAAAATAAATGCATGGTATGACAAAAAGTCTGTTTGACCTTCATATAAAAAAAAGAAAAAGTTGAAATCTATTCAAAAATCAACCCCTGGGTTGTTAAAGAAACGCACAACTTTGATGAAGACCTCCATATAGGCAAAGATTTTTTTTGGTATTTCTGCTGTAATTATGACAAAGCTACTTATTTCAAACTTTTTTGTTACCTTAAAAAGTGGTAATATTAATATATTAAATTGATTAACCATGATTCTTTTTGTGATTTCAAGAACTGTATGTTCTTCAATAAGAACTAATTAAATAAGAAAAAAGAAATATGATTGCCTTTTACATCTTTTGAACATCTAGTACATAACAACACTTATTTATATATCTTTAATCATCTAATCTAAATATAACATTTATTAAATATCATCTAGTGTGCATAACACTTATTTATATACCTTTAAATATCTTGTCTAAGTAAAATATTTAGAAGCATAAGATATACATTTGATGTCTCAATCAATAGATTAAAATCGAGTTGTCTAATCCAGTGTCCAACTAGAGGTCTTAAAATTGTCTATGAAGAACCAGGATTCCTACACTCTACACTCCTACACTTTTTTTTTTTTTTTTGGAAGTTATAAGTTAATATTATAAGTATTATATAGCATTATATAGCATTATGGCCCGGTTTCACAGACAGGGCTTAGATTAAGACAGGATTAGTCCTTAGTTCAATTAGGATATTTAAGTAGCTTTTATAAACATGCCTTGGAAAAAAACATTACTGGTGTGCACATTGAGACAAAACAATGGCACTGACATATTTAAAGATACGTCAGTTGCTTTCAGTTAAAACAGCTTAAACATGCATTTTAGTCTGGGACTAAGCTTAGGCCTTGTCCGTGAAACCGGGGGTATAAGTGTGATTTCTAGACCTGGAAAAAGGGATTTCAAGAACTGTATGTACTTCAATAAGAACAACTAAGAAAAAGAAATATGATTGCATATTACATCTTTCTTTTCAAAATATTATATTAGTATACTCATGACATGTTCATGCTGTTCGTTTCCTACAGGAGGATAAAGATGCTTCTTCAGGGAAGGAGTCCCTTGATGATCTCTTTCCTACTGAAGAAGAGGAGCAGTCACACAGTACATCACTCTTCACAGCTGTTCCTTCACACATTTGTTTTCAGAGTTTTTGCCATGTCAGCTGTTGGGATAGAGTAAGCTAGGTTTAGGGCGGTGTTTGATTTCAAGCACAGTTAGGATTTAGTACAACCTCAACTAGAATTTAAACTTCTAAATGATTGTTTTTGCCCTTTTTTATTAAGATAAGGGTATAGGACAAGAAACTGAGAAATCTCACAAGATGGATTTGAACTCATGATCTGTCTTTTGGAGCATGTGCACGTGTTTCAGCGCGGCTCTTGTATTTGCAGTGTCTCGGCCACACAGTAGTGCTGCTGCTGCTGCACAGCAGGGAGGATATGAGATCCCTGCCCGACTCCGAACGCTCCACAACCTGGTGATCCAGTACGCCTCTCAGGGGCGCTACGAGGTGGCTGTGCCGCTCTGCAAGCAAGCTCTGGAGGACCTGGAGAAATCCTCAGGCCACAGCCACCCAGATGTTGCCACCATGCTCAATATCCTGGCTTTAGTGTACAGGTTAGTGATGTATAACATCAAATAATCATTTAACTGTTATCATTTACAGAATCAATATTAATTTGTATTTAAAATCTAATCTTATTAAATAATTATTATTAACAGGGATCAGAACAAATACAAGGAAGCTGCCAATCTCCTGAATGATGCATTGGCCATCCGTGAGAAGACACTAGGCATGGACCATCCAGCTGTATGTACTGTTTGATTGCTTTAGGAAGTCAAAAAATTCACATATCCCTTTCTTTGAGTATATGTGTTTGTGTTTGTAGGTGGCTGCTACTCTGAATAATCTGGCCGTGTTGTATGGAAAAAGGGGGAAGTACAAAGAGGCAGAGCCACTGTGTAAAAGAGCTCTGGAGATCAGAGAAAAGGTACTGACATAATAGAATAATGGTAATCCCACCCGTCCTTTCTATAGCAACTGTCAGATCATATCATTGTACACTACCGTTGAAAGTAATGAATACTTTTTTTCAGCATGGATGCGTTAAATTGATCAAAAGTGATGGTAAATACTTTTACATTGTTACAGAAAATTTCTACTTCAAAAAAATGCTGTTCTTTAAACTTGTCAGAGAATTTTGAAAAAATAAAAATAGTTGTTTTTCACCAAAATATTAAAGGTGCCCTAGAATTTTTTTTTTAAAGATGTAATATAAGTCTAAGGTGTACCCTGAATGTGTCTGTGAAGTTTCAGCTCAAAATACCCCATAGATTTTTTTAAATAATTTTTTTTAACTGCCTATTTTGGGGCATAATTAGAAATGAGCCGATTCAGGGTGTGTGGCCCTTTAAATCTCGTGCTCCACGCCCCAAGAGCTCACGCTTGCCTTAAACAACACATAAAAAAAAAGTTCAAACAGCTACTATAACCTTCAAAATGGATCTTTACAAAGTGTTCGTCATGCAGCATGTCTAATCGCGTAAGTACAGTGTTTATTTTGATGTTTACATTGATTCTGAATGAGTTTGATGGTGCTCCGGGGCTAACGGCTAATACTACACTTTTGGAGAAATTTATAAAGAATGAAGTTGTTTATGAATTATACAGACTGCAAGTGTTTAAAAATGAAAATAGCGACCGCTCTTGTCTCTGTGAATACAGTAAGAAACGATGGTAACTTTAACCACATTTAACAGTACATTAGCAACATGCTAACCAAACATTTAGAAAGACAATTTACAAATATCACTAAAAATATCATGTTATCATGAATCATGTCAGTTATTATTGCTCCATCTGCCATTTTTTGCTATTGTCCTTGCTTGCTTACCTAGTCTGATGATTCAGCTGTGCAGATCCAGACATCCTGCTCTTGTCTAATGCCTTTCATAATGTTGGGAACATGGGCTGGCATATGCAAATATTGGGGGCGTACACCCCGACTGTTACGTAACAGTCGGTGTTATGTTGAGATTTGCCTGTTCTTCGGAGGTCTTTTAAACAAATGAGATTTATATAAGAAGGAGGAAACAATGGAGTTTGAGACTCACTGTATGTCTTTTCCATGTACTGAACTCTTGTTATTTAACTATGCCGAGGTAAATTCAATTTTTGAATCTAGGGCACCTTTAAGCAGTACAACTGTTTTCAGCATTTATAATATTAAGAAATGTTTCTTGAGCCGCAAATCAGCATATTAGAATGATTTCTGAAGGAAAATGTGACACCCCTGACAGCAACGTCCGTGTGTAATCCACATGTACCAGATGTGGGCTGGATCTGGGCCACACTATGTTGCTGTCTGGGACTGAAGACTGGAGGAATGTTGCTGAAAATACAGCTTTGCCATCACAGGAATACTTTAAAATATATTAAAACACTAGAGCAAAAAAAAAAAAAGTATTTTTGTCTTGTTTCCAGTCCAAATATCTAATAATTCTTAAATCAAAATGCATTAAATTAAATTTTATTAATATTACACAATATTACTGTTTTTACTATATTTGCTGATAATGCAGCCTTGGTGAAAATAAGAGACTACTTTCAAAAACTATTGTTTTTACCAACCACAAACTTCTGAACGCGAGTGTACATTACAACACTTATTTATATACCTTAAAATTTCTACCTATAAAAAATAATAATAATAATATTTTGCATACACACATCTTCTCAACTAGGGGCCTAAAGATGACTTAAAATTCTTAAAATGAGACACAGTTTGTACTAATTTTTTTGTCTTTGAAGAACCAGACTTCTACAATCTTGGAAACCTGGATATATGATTATGATTTCTACTAGTCATGTAAATAAATAAAATCTTTTAACTCCACACAGGCATTTTTATAACAAATAAACTTTTTTCTAGCTATGCTCTATTTCATCCGGCTAAAATTGTGAGTAATGATATTTTAAAAAAATCCATATCCTTTATCTTGATCCAGTAAATCAAGAACAACTGGAAAAGTCATGGGGCCTTTATATTTTATTGTGGACATTTGGGGGCCTTGGAGTCAAAAAGGTTGAGAACCAATGGTCTAGTTTAAATATCTTGTCTATCTTTGTCTGTTGACAGGTGCTTGGGTTGGATCACCCTGATGTAGCCAAGCAGCTGAATAACTTAGCCCTCCTATGCCAAAACCAGGGCAAATACCAGGAGGTGGAGCAGTACTATGAACGTGCCCTGCACATTTACCAGAGCCAGCTGGGTCCTGACGATGCCAACGTGGCCAAGACAAAGAACAACCTGGTGAGGATAGGAAGTGACTTGCTTGTAAAAAGATTAGTGTTTTAATAATGATAGCAGTTTTATATTATGCGTGTTATATAACTTACGGCTCATGTGCTTCTCAGGCCTCCTGCTACCTCAAGCAGGGTAAATACAGGCAAGCTGAGGCTCTTTATAAAGAGATTCTGACTCGTGCTCATGAGAAGGAGTTCGGCTCAGTGGAGGGTAAAATAAATTTTACATCTGCCTTCAAAGAATTATCTACACTCCATAGTTTGGCCTATTAAACATACCAGTCCTGTAGTAAATTAATACTTTCACATCCATAAAGGGGACAGCCGGCCAGTTTGGATACATACAGAGGAAGGAAGCTCTAGACAGGTATGTTTCAAATGCAAATATATATGTTTTATAAGAAGAAATAGATTTTTATTTGACATTTTCCCCTCTCTCTTTCTCTCTCTCTCTCTCTGTGTTCTGTAGGATGGTCTGGGAAGTCTGAAGCGCAGCGGATCATTTACCAAGCTCCGGGAATCCATAAGACGAAGCAGTGAAAAACTTGTTCGGAAGCTGAAAGGAGTTGGAACACAAGAAACGACCCCTCGAGCTGCTGGGTAATGATATTCTGCTACTTATTCAGCTCTCATCACTTTTTTATGTAGAATAGAACAGTATTTTTAACTACTCCTTTATTTTTAAAAAGGATGAAGCGAGCCAATTCTCTCAATGTGCTTAATGTGGGTCTTAAAGAGAATCAAGAGGCTGCAATGGTAAGTGCTGAGTCTTTGGCTTCAAATTTTCTCAAGTATTTAAAAATATTGTACATGTAATCCTCTTATAGTTTTCTCATACTTGGGGTTTGGGATTTGAACAGACCCCGAACCATAAATATTAAACTTGTTTCCCACCGGTTGTGGTTTGGACATGTATGATACCTCAAATGTTGTTTAGAAGTGGTATGCTATTACATTTCAAAGTTTTTAATGTTTTTGGGAGAAGTCTCTTTTGCTCACCAAGACTGCATTTATTTGATCAGAAATACAATAAAAAAAATAGTAATATTGTGAAAAAAAAATTTGTGACCCCAAAGTTTTGAACGGTAGGGTATAATTTCACAGTAATCAGGAATAAGATTGAGATGGTTAACAGATGATTAAAGTCTAGCTTTTGTCTTTTGTCAAGCCCAATAGGCTGACAGACACACGGGGCCTGAGTTCCAGCACGCAGAGTTTAGCCCGCCGCGCGTCTCTGGGTGGAGACAGCTAACCTTCAGCCACACCATATGACATCAGGACTGTAATGGTCTGTAATTACTGCAGAGATCATATTTGACAATAATATGAGAAATAGTATGTGACAATGAAAGCAGGCCTCCCTGAGGCACACACGTCAAAGCAGTCTGTCAAAGTGCTCCTGGGAAAGGGAAACACACTTTGGCTTTACAAAAAGAAGAAGCTTTTTTTTACTTTGTTGAAATCAGTTTGATCTCTATATTTTTTTAAAAGCCAGTTGCAATATAAAAAGTCACAGAAAATCTTAACTTATTGCATTCCAAAGCTAAGACCAGATTGAGGTTTTGCTAATAATACAATCCAATATTAATACATATTCATTCCTACGATTACTATAATTTTACCACAACCTTCATCAGGATGCAGTTTTTTCACTAAAGGTGCGGTCACATTTACTGTTGCTTGGCAAAATTTTGCTGGCGAAATACAGTTGTTACGTATATGATCACACTCTTTATTCATGCAAGACAAGACACAAAAGAGAACGCAGTGCGTTACAGGCACGTGCTCTCTGTGAATCTCCTTTCTGATATACACACGACTTGTGTGCACAGAAAGACGCTTCAGACAGTGCTTAAACGGACAAAAACACACAAAATTATGGCAAAATGCCCGTTTCTCTAGTATCCTCGCAAGCACAGTCTTAAATTAGTTAAATGAAGTCTTGAACGAAAAGTGAAAAAAAAACGGGATGCGTGTCAGATCTGCGTCAGGTCTTAAAGTGACAGCAGCCTAATAAACCTGTTGTTGCCTGTCATTTAAAGGAACAATATGTAATATATTTGGATTAAAATATCCAAAAACCACTAGAACAATGTTATATATTTTGTTGACTTGTGTACTTACTTTATCCCAAATAGGGAAATGCACAGAGTTGCATTATAACAACTTTCCACACACAAATGTATCTAATATGATAAAACAGCACTATGTTATCCCACATACGCATGACCGGAAGAAGTGGAAGCGGTCATCTGCAGCATAATAAAAGCTCCACTGCTCTCGAGCCGTGTGCCGCACTTGTCTCTCACCCTGCTTCATACTAGGGTAATGTTAATACATTTTTAATACATTAGCTCATGCACGAATATAATTTATGCCTGTGTCCCGTCGGATTCTTTTCCACCGGCTGTAGACGTGAAGACAACAGCTCCTATGATTCCGCAAAATCAAGCCATCATCAAGCTAAGCATTTGTTTTGAATAAGCAACCTCTAGTGGCAAAAAATTACATATTGTGCCTTTAAGGATAATCAAAGAACAAAAGACAGAGAAAATCACTCCCTGCTCTTGATTAAATAACTTTTGTAGCTTTAATAAGGATTAATTTATATTTAATTTGATTTGTAATTTATGCAGTGAAGACTGTTAAGTGTTTGATAACTTTATTCAATTTCTGTAAATGTCCTACCTGTTAGACCTACCTGAAAATCTTAAAGCACTGTTTACAAGATTACATGGGTCAAATGTGCAATTAATTAGTTTTTAATCGATTCACAGCACTAAATTTCTACAAAATTTTGCCAGTGACTGCACCTTAACACTGTTTATTTTGAATATTGTAGCATTATTTGAAATACATTTCATGTTCTCATGCCGTCATGCAGTAAAATTATAGTATTGGAATTGAACCATTTCAATTGCACAAGTTTTAAAATCGGATCTAAACGCACTTAAAATTCCTAAGCTACATGATGTCACATTCCAAGATAAATGAAACATTTATGAGGTAATGTCAAACAATTGTGGTACTTACTTGTGCCTATAAAATAAGGGACTTTTTATTTTTCAATTTCAAGCACATATTGTATATATGTAGTCGATATATGCTCTATTATTGTTTTAGTTTTAGCGCTCATGACAATAGGAAGGATTTTATAAAAGCAGAACTTCAGGGTACAAGGGTAATATACAGTATATAACTTGAATCTAGCTAGTGGAAATAGCTATTGAGAGGTAAAGGCATTTGCACCTGGAAATCAATGAGTTGTTACATAAACAGTTGTGCATGCTATATGGTTGAATGTTACATATCCCATGAGCTTAGAGAGTATATTTATGTACACAATGTTGCTGATGAACCAAATAAAATTGTTCTACCTCTGTCTTAATCAAAATGTGTACTGTCCGATGAACAGGTGAATGGTAGCTGATATTGCCTGAATCAATAGCTGGAATCCATGTCTTTGGGCCTCATTGTTGCACAGAAACTGTCCTACAAGTCTAAGATAATTTCTCAAATGTGTGTACATGTGATTCAGAGAACAAATGTACACACAAAAAAAAAACATGTGCACGCCTCTTTTCAAGATGCGAAATCTATAAAATCAAAAATGATCTTGAAATTGTGCACAACTGAATGGTTTCAGATCTCCGCCTTCCTTGTAAAAGCCCCCTAATTAATGTCATTAACATATAAAAGAGCTCCAGTAAACGTCCAAATCCGTTACTGCACGAGATTTCCAAACCTGACTCTCTGGACTCTCCCAAATCCACATGGAAAAGTGTGTATATCTGCTTAGAACCTGACGTGGCACTAAGCACATTTCCACGTCAAAGTTCTCATAAATATGAATGTTGGCGTGAATTTTTGACATACACACACTATAAGGTCAAATCTGTGCATACGCACATTTTATAAATGAGGCCCCTGGTGTCTTCCAGTAGTCTCCGTCAAACGTAGTGATCTACAGTTGTGATTTAGTGCGTTTGTGTGCCTTCTACAGCTACTTTTGAGACCACATGTTTTACTTCAAACAGTACAGAACGACACTGGTTAAAGAACAGCATTTATTCATGCTTCTGGGATTGCTGTAGAAAACACTGTATTAAAGCATCATAAAAAACATATATACACATTTGCTCAATTTTGTTTCTTTCCGCTGTGAGACCTCAGGCTTGATGCGCAATCTGAGCAATTTTCTGGAGCATGTCCTCAGACTGCAATTGTTCCAGGGTCAGCAGAGACAAACCCAACTGATCCTCCTGCCACACAAAGACCACACAAAGACTCTTAATTCAACATAAATGAGAATAAAATGCACCTCACAAACTCATCCCAGCTAACGTATTTTGACGTTCTCACTTTTTGCGTACATATGATTTCAGTTGCTTTTACGCTTCGAAATAAAATAAGTACAAACTTACTGAATGAAACCCACTAAGCATGACAGCTTTAGATCATTGAATGGATGATCATGGTCACCCATGTGTTGACCTTACCCGTCTGAAGGGCTGGGCCATCTGTCGCAAAAAGTGTTTAGATAACTGCACCGTCTCGTCAATGGTCAGATTTAGGCTTCCATCTGTGAGGTGTTCCTGGATCCAGCGGGGCAGCTTTCCTCGCTTATCTGCTCGTGCATAACGCTGAGGGAAAAATAACAAGTAACCCTCTATTGCATGGTGTTGCCCTCAGGCAACAAACTACCATTTTGGGGGAGACACATTTTATGATGGATATACATTTTATTATCAGAGTCTCCCATGCTTTTAAAAAAACGGGGTGAAATTTTTTCCCCCCCAAAAAATACAAATTCATGCCATAGAGCAGGGGTTCCCAACCACATTCCTGGAGGCCCCCCCAACACTGCACATTTTGCATGTCTCCCAAATCAAACACACCTGATTCAAGTCATCAGCTTATTAGCAAGACCTGAAATGGGTGTGTCAGTAAAAAGAAAAACATGCAAAATGTGCAGTGTTGGGGGCCTCCAGGAACGTGGTTGGGAACCACTGCCATAAAGGATAAACAACAAAAAAGTTCATGCTACTTTTTCATGCAACAGTTTACTTACTTTATCTGCAAAGATCATCAGGCCATAGTCTGTTTTGCCCCGGATGGCCCTACCCACACACTGAGCCGCATGGCGCATCGCATCAAACGTCAGGAAGTCATTTTCCCGGATTTGAAACTGATCTCTGAGGTATTCCAACCGTGCCTGATTCAAGTAAACAGGTCAGGGTTTTTATTAGTTCAAGAATGTATTAGAAATCATGATCTTGGAGCTCTACAAACCTTGAGAATTCGGCTCTGGGTGTAAACATACGGAACTCCAAACATGATAACGGCACGACCAAAATGATGAACTGGGGGTTAAGAAGAAAAAGTGATCAACAAAAGTTTATACTTCATTGTTTTTTTAAGAATTTGCTGATTAACAAGAAGTATCCACCAAAGTCAATCCCCTCTGACACTTTCCCTCTTGCCACTGAGAGCAGAATTGCTCCTCTGCCGTTCTCACAGGCCTGAAAGTGAAAGATAACAAAAGTGATTACATTAATACAGGACACTTAAAATAAAGTCAACATTACACAACAAGATTAAGGGAAATGGGATTAGGGAGCATTAAAAAGCCAATGTTTACTGACCTCCTGATACTTCTCCAGGGCCATGCTAGTCTCGGCTGCATCCTGGGTCTCTATGAAAATGAGCTTGTTCCTTTGGATGTTCTCAAGGATTCCCTACAAATCGAGCAAGAGAATTCGTTATGATTATAATAACAGCACTTTAAATGACCTGAGAAGGAATCAAGTTGCTTCTTCATACCTGTTCATACCAAGAGGCCACGATGTTCTCCATGTACATGTAACTTGTGAAGAATGCCACAATTCCGTCAGGGACAATGGTGGACATTTCCAGCAGCAAGTTTCCATAGTTCCGGATCACAGCTATTGAATGTATAAACAAAATGGTAATCTTTCAACTGCACTCCAAAATAAAGTCAATTTCAAAAACAAAATTCACAAAACAACTTACCAAAATCTTCTCTGGTCTCAAACTTGGAGGTCATCGCTACCTGATCATTCCCTCGGCCAACGATCTGAAAAAGATGGAAAAACAAAATTGTCTAGAAATAACCCCTAATACTGCTTAATGCAGTGGATCTTAACAGGGGGGCCAGAGGATTACTTAAAAGTATTTAAATTAATAAATCATTATTAATATTTTAAAACAATCTAACTATAAATTAAAATTGTAAAAGTCACAAATACAACAAGTAACTTGTGTAATCAAGAAATGAATTACAGTTGATCAATTTAAAATATAGTCATAATTGCAGCAGAAATACAGGAAATATCTGGCCTATATGGCGGGAACCTTCGAATATTGTGTAAGTTTGTCTTTAAAAGACACCTGTCCCTAATATCTTCATTTAAAACTTTCAATTAAATATGCAAATATTTGCATAATTGCTTTCTCCAAATGATAAACTACACTTAAACAGTTTGGTGTCATTTCCACAGTCATAACTCACAAGAGGGCACAGGCAGGTTCGTGCCAGTGTCATGGTGAAGGATGCCACAGTGACTGGGCGAAAATCAAGGATGCGTGGGTAGATGTCCAGAGGAGAGAGTGTCTATTTCAAGGGAGAATAAAAAAAAAAAGAGATCTTAAATCCAAAAGTTGCTAACCCAAAAAAGGTGAAGCTTCTAAAATAAATAACTTCAGAAGATGTAGTAATACATGTGTTTTGCAATAACAGATGATAGTGTAGGCTACTGATGTTTGATGAAAGGTGCCCTTTAAACCAATTTAGCCAGCTAAAGCAAACCCATTTCAAATGCATCCTACACACTTTAAGGTGAAAGTGAAGTGTGTCTTACACAGATGGCATGAGTGTTACAGTGGGATTATAATGAAGAGATTAGTCGGCAGGGCGTATGTAATCTAATATTCATGCAAAGATAGGGGCATATGAACTGACGAGCACAGCTTACCCCGGACGTGATGATGACTGACTGAAAGCGCCCAAACACTGGCTTTATGGCGATAGAGGGGTCCATACAACTGCAGAGAAAGAAAAAATGTGTGATAATGCTAATAAACTGAAATGAAGAGACATTTAATAGAAATGACAAATTGTATCAGAGTAGAATTAATGCACCTGAAGTGAAGAACAGGATTCGCTATTGTTGGCGTTTTATCTTCAAAGGGCTCAATGATGATGGTGAAGCCTAAAAGAGAACGATTACTCATAAGAACTCATTTTTGAAGGAAATCATTAGTAGACTGAGAGGAGTTTGAGATACTGTTGGTCACGGTAACAGAACATTTATTGGGTAAGGTCCCATTGTCTATTGTCAATAGTCAGTGTTGGGAGTAATGCATTACAAGTAATTTGAGTTATGTAATCAGATTACTTTTTTCAAGTAACTAGTAAAGTAACATTACTTTTAAATTTACAACAATATATCTGAGTTACTTTTTTAAATAAGTAATGCAAGTTACTTTGCTTTCCCATTTATTGACTGATAGCTCTTCTGTCACCATGTTGAGAGAAAGTGCCGAGGCGTTGTGTGATAATTCAAGATGATTCAGTATACTGAAGTATACTGAAGATTCGCAAACCTCCAATAATTAAATATGTTAAATAATAAAAATATATTTTATGCATTTAATCTCACTTTATTGACAAATGTACTTGACCTTCGATGATTCAGTTAAACCATAAGCAAATGTGACTTTAGATTCATTTATTTATTGGTGAAGTGTTTTTATTAATTTTTTTATTTTTTTATTGTTCAACAGTCAAAACTTCAAAGTACATCATCACCACAGCATTCAATAATCCCCTTTGCAATCACACATTCAGCCACTAGTCAGTGAAGTAAGTGTTCTTCTCCTACATCCTATTCTTCTGCAAACCAGAATGGCAGCACAGCCAAAAGGTTTGTTTGAGCTGCGCCCTCTACTGTACACGCATGAATTTGCATTTCATTCACCAATTTTGGTGTGAAAGGGCCTTAACATTTGCCCAAAAAAAGAACTTTTTTATTATAAAAAAAAACAAGCAAGTCCAGTAAGTGTTAAAAAAGTAACACAAAAGTAACATAACGCATTACTTTCCTTAATAAAGTAACTTAATAACACAATTAGTTACTTTTTATGAGAGTAACGAAATATTGTAACATTACTTTTCAAAGTAACTTTCCCCAACACTGTCAATAGTGCAGCAATGGATGAGGCACAGTTCACACAGAAGTCACTTTGAAACCAAGCAGCGTTTTTGTTGGTCAATGCGGTGTATCCGTGACCAACGATGTTGCGAAATCTGTATTGGGAAATATTTTGCCCTCAAGCTAAATTCCTAATTGATTGGAATAACTGGATTCCAGCCACGTAAATTTGCAAAACAAAGGTAGATATGAACACCATCATGGTGGCAGGAGGGCAGGACGAGGCTCTTACCTTTGCTGTAGGTGCTGACAAGTGTGGCAAAGTGTGAGATCAGAGTAATGGCTGAGAAGTCAGCAATGTCAGCAATCTCCAGTGTCCTCAGCAGTGAGCGCAGCCTCTCGGCACAAAATCTGGAAGTGGATTAAATATACGTTTAAGCTGGGGTGAATATATGGCTTCATTTCTTAAAGGGTTAGTTCACCAAAAAATGAAAATTCTGTCATTAATTACTCACCCTCGTGCCATTTTACACCCGTAAGACCTTTGTTGATCTTCGGAACACAAATTAAGATATTTTGGTTGAAATCTGATGGCTCAGTGAGGCCTCCATAGCCAGCAATGACATTTCCTCTCTCAAGATCCATTAATGTACTAAAAACATTTAAATCAGTTCATGTGAGTACAGTGGTTCAATATTAATATTATAAAGCGACGAGAATATTTTTGGTGCGCCAAAAAAAACTAATTAACGACTTATATAGTGATAGCCGATTTCAAAACACTGCTTCGGGAAGATTCGGATCATACTGAATCACTGTGTCGAATCAGCAGTTCAAAACGCCAAAGTCACGTGATTTCAGGAGTTTGGCGGTTTGACAAGTGATCCGAATCATGATTCGACACGCTGATTCATTATGCTCCGAAGCTTCATGAAGCAGTGTTTTGAAATCGGCCATCACTAAATAATTCGTTATTTTGGTTTTTTTGGCGCACCAAAAATATTCTCGTCGCTTTATAATATTAACATTGAACCACTGTACTCACATGAACTGATTTAAATGTGTTTTTAGTACCTTTATGGATCTTGAGAGAGGAAATGTCATTGCTCCCTATGCAGGCCTCACTGAGCCATCGGATTTCAACAAAAATATCTAAATTTGTGTTCCGAAGATTAACGGAGGTCTTACGGGTGTGGAACGGCATCAGCGCGAGTAATAAATGACATTATTTTCATTTTTGGGTGAACTAACTCTTTAATAATGACCATCAGTACGGAATGGCAGAAGGAACGGACTGTTTCTTTTTCTCACCTCAGGGGTTTGCGGTCAATGCAAACTTTCTCGAAGATGTCTTTGAGGAACTGAGGAGCACTCTCCTGCACCACATGATGGATCCGCAAACGTGCCTTCAGGTACTCGAGGAAGCGCTTCATAAAGCCTACAAAGTGCTCTGCGGTGCGGATGCTGCCAGGAACAGCCTCTGTAATGAGAGTTGCATATGCCAAACATATCTGGACACTTAAGCCACACTTAAAAATGTATGAATGTCTTTACTTTATTAACCAAAATATGGTATTTATAGAAAGTTAAAGCAAAACATTTCACAAAAGATGGCATTGTAAATAGTAAGAACTGACCTTGGAGGATTTCATCTGGCAAAACTGGATTGGACAGATATATGTCAGTTTCTCGGGCAACATTTGCTTCTTTAAGACCCTCAACTAATCTCCTGTATTCTTCTCGAAGTTTGGCAGCATCTGTTTCCTTAATTCTTTAAAAATAACACAGACAGAATGCAGGAAATTAAAGAAATTATCTATGTAGTAATAAATAAGATACTCAATAATTCACTCTCCCGCTATATTGTCACACCTGCTAATGGTGTTTTGCAGGGTTTCCACATTAGTCTGGCAGCGATCCAGAGTCCTCCTGGTAATGTTGACGCTCATGGAATCAATACACACATTATCTAGAGGGAACAATATCATCTTAAATAACCATAATCTGTCCACGTGATATGGATGACAGTGACAAGCCCTGCAACTTGCTACTCACCGATGTTGTGAGCCTCGTCGAACACGACTACAGATTTCTTTGCTAGCTCTTTTGAGACCAGGTCTGCAATTTTTGGATCTAGTAAGTAATGGTAGCTGTACACTACTATGTTTGCGTGCAGAATCTGAATGAAGAAACATATGAAAGCAACAACAATCAACTGCATGCACAAAAAACATCATACTAAATCTAGCAAAGTACTCACTGCGTAACGTGCCAGGAAGTACGGACACCAGCCCTTTCTACGCCCAAAGTCCTTCAGATCATCCAAGTTATATATACCAGGGGGAATGGGCACTTGTCTGCCAACTGTGTCAAATTCCTGCATACAGGAAATTGATTGTAATATTGTTATTTTTATGGTGTTATTTAAATATTTTACTTTCATTACAAGATAAAAAAAAAAATTTATTTTAATTTAAATATAAAAGTAATTAAAGACAGTTATATACAG
>RJVU01057378.1:935427-974906 GCA_003731715.1 Anabarilius grahami
AGCAAAAACACGCCTTTTACTATATTACTATATTGCTGGCTAAAAAAATAAATCCAAAATTGGTTGAAAAAAATGGCTGGGTGAAAACAACCCAATCCCTGGTTTTGTCCATATTTAACCCAGCAGTTTTTAGAGTGAGGATGAAGATGTCCAAATTTTTCTTATTTTGTTTAAATAGCGTTTTTTTTTTTTTTTTTTTNTTTTTTTTTTTTTTTTCATTTTGTACTGCCCTTCATGAGTTTCATGCAACTGTATTATCGTTGCCTCTAAT
Source organism: Anabarilius grahami (assembly GCA_003731715.1). Classification (NCBI taxonomy): domain Eukaryota; kingdom Metazoa; phylum Chordata; class Actinopteri; order Cypriniformes; family Xenocyprididae; genus Anabarilius; species Anabarilius grahami. Next base: position 935,699 of record RJVU01057378.1, read on the forward strand.
AATTATGTGTCTGATTTTTAATTTCCAAACTATTTTGGGTTCATTTTAAGCCAGCCATACGTATAGTAATTTTTAAACAATAGTTGGGTTAAATAAAACTAACCAGTAGGTTGGTCAAACATTTAACCCAACTGCTTTTAGAGTGTACAGTAAATTTGATTTTCAGGAAATGTAAACTTCTGTTCATTTTTCATGTGCTTTCACATCAGCAATAATCTGCTGAGTGTCTTCTTTAAAACAAGCCCAAACTTAGGTCTGTACTCCAAAGCATTCTTATTTGGATAGTGCATTTTCATGTCTATTCCCAAAAATGGGGGTGACAGTTTAAATAGAAAAAAGACTGACGAATAAAATATTTATATATTTATCTTTAGCTGAGTCTGAAACAGCTTAACACTTCAGTTTCATTGACATGTCACAAAAATTGGTTGTGATTTACTACAGCAATTTAATGAGAGCTGACCTGGGAAAAGGCACAGCTCAGCAGGAAAAGAAATAAACAGACCGTATGACCCATTTAGAGCAGATAGTTCCCAGAGGGCCGAGGGGCTGCTGTGGGAACTCAGTAGACTATATTTGAATTAATGATAAATAATTATCATTAAGCAGCTCTTTCACACACAGACACGTGTAATGCATGTTGAGTTAAACCTAAAAGTTGCTTACTTGGTATAACCAAGTAAAAGTATATGCATTCATTATTTTGTTATAATTATTTTGACTTAAATATTTCTGAATAAAAAAAAATTTTCACACGTTTGACAAAATCAAAATGTCTGAAAGTCGAGAAAAAAATAAATATTTACCACAATAAAAAAAATATTTCTTTTGATAAAGTAATGAAGAAATATAATTTTGCGCACACATTAAAAATGAGTGTGGCATATCCACAGCCATATATGTCATGTGACAAGAAAACTTGGACCCCTTTTAGACCCTCATGATGGACATTTAAAAAAAATATTTTGTTGAGGTCCAATGGAGTAACCCTAAGAAAACGTAATACTAACTAAAAACTATTTTAGCAATGATATGAAAATATATTTAACTTAAAAATTACGGTTGAAAAAGTTTTGGTATTTATTAGTATTTTAGTACATTTTACTTACAGGACGTCACATTAAATCAACCAAACAAAAATGTTCTTTTACAGTACCACAATCTTGCTGTGAAGCATAAATGTACATTAAATGGCTTGGTTAAAAAAAAAGTTGCAATGACTGCAGTTAAACTGCATTTCATAATTGTGTTTTTTTTTAAAGGACTTAGGATATTCCATGCTATTTTTGTCACAACCACAGTATTATTTTACATAATCTATTTTAATGTTATTTCCCCTTCATCCACACTAGTGGAATAGGAAGAAAGTGTTTTGAGTGAAAAGGAAGGCTCCACTCATTGACTGATTGAATTTCACCATCTGTTTTTTCCAGAGGAAGCCAGTTTTGTTTTTGAGGTCTCTCAAGCATACATCTCGTTCCTGCTCCAGTGCCTGGCTCAGATCAGTCTTCCCAAGAAAAATGAGCACTGGGTGGAATTCCTCAAAGAGGGCAGGAAATAGGGTGGAGGGACCAAAGAGAAGGTTGTAGTTGTGACCACATGGGAATCGCAAACATGACAGCTGTAGAAATTTGGCATGATGTTTAGTACGACTTAATCTCCTAAACAGTTCTAGATTGGCAGCAGGGCTTCCAGATAAAGTAAAACTAAAAATAAGCTCTCAGTAAAATGTTTTTATCAGTAGTCTCTTGACATTATGTTTTCCACATAAATCATTTAATAGTGAGCCTTTATTAGCTGTGAATTAAATGGCAGAGAGCTTTACTTTTAATTGTATTTAATGCCCTATATATTTAGTAATTTGAAATTGAAATTAAAATTTTTATACAAGAAATTAAAACTACTTGTATAGTCTTTTTTGGTTAATTTGAGGGACACTTTTACTCATGCCTATTCTTAATTTAGTTGTTGCCTTAAGAGGATTAGTGATAGAAAAATGCCAATGCATCTTTAAACTCTTCTATTTTCAATTAGTGTTGACGGCACATCCGTGAAAAGTAGCTGTAGTTTTGTTCTGAGAAAAGCTTTGCATTTAGTTAAAAACAAAGGAGCTGGGCTAAAATAAGCTACTTTATAAGAACATTACGCAAATTTAGCCTGTTTAATCAAGGCCTGTTTCCCCTGCCAAAGAAAATCAACACTCTTGCCACTCCAGTTATAAAAACAGCAGGGTGTGGTGGTACCCGGTATAGAAATGTGTTTACAACAGACTAAATGTAAAACATAGTCAAATAGGATCTTTTCTGGGGTTTCTCATTTAGGGAGATTCAACCTAACAGCAAATGACACTGTCGAGAGGATAAACTGAAATTTCTCCTCAGTTGACATTGGTGATGAACCTGTGTTTGAAGAGCCATAAAGATAACCTATGTGGGATATTTCATCCAAAAATGAAAATTCTGTCATCATTTACTCACCCTCATGTCATTCTTTCTTCCTGTGGAACATGAAGATATTTTAAGAAATTTTTTTTGTCAATACAATACAGCCAAAACCAATATTATTATGGTCACCAAAAACTGTTTGGTCACAAAGATTGTAGCTCTTTTTGTGCTCGCAGAGGAAACTAAGTCTTACAGGTTTCAGAATGACACGTAGGTGAGTGAATGAGGTCAGACTCAGACTTTTTTTTTTTTTGCAAACTAGCCAACAGTCAGAGTTAGGAATGTTGAAGACCTGGAATCTAGAGGAAATGACTCAAATCATGCTCACACAGACAGATTCCAATGAAAGATAAGATAACCACCACCACTGATTTACCCATTGTTTGAGGTCCTGCTAGTTTTCAATCTGGTATTGCCTTTATTAAATACTTCACAATTTCACCTACAATGAATGGTTACAAAATGTTACCTTTTCTCAAATATGGACACTTTTCAATTTACAAAGCTGTCATTTTGCAGAGAGGCAACCCAAAAACAAAAACCCAGATACTTCAGAGCAGTCAATGAGACATACCACGTTTCAGGGAGAGTGACAGAGCTGTGAGAGAACAAAAGAAAGACATGATATATTTTCTATCAACATCATCTGTTGAGCAATCCAAGTTAATTTACAAACCAGATGCGAAGAATATGTACTATACACATGTATATATATTTATATTTATATATATATACACATTCATAAAATGGTTCAATTTGATAGCCACGTTACAAAGAAAAAAATAGCAGACCGCTTAAGTATAAAAAATAAATTAAAATGATCTCACATGTGACAAAAACGTACAACAGTAGGTCTCATCTGTGGAGTGGCATCAACAGGCTAAACACGAATTTGAAACAATAGGAATATAAGGGGTATCCATACAGACATGAAAAAGGAGCTAACTAGTCTAAGCAGAGGAAATATAGCTAAAATTTCTTAAAAGTATTTAAATCACCGGTGGGAAGCAAATGAAAAGTGCCGATGAGCAACTGGAACTAGTTGAGTTCCACCACAGGAGGCAGAGGGAGTGGCAGTAAATTAAGTCTCCCTGCTGCCAGGTGGAGCAAGTGAGTCGGCAAACTCGAGCAGGATGATGTGGTTGGGTTAATGGGTCATAATCCAACAAACCTGTTTGGTGTAGGCTGATGAAAATGTTTGTCTTTCACAATGCCAAAATTAATTCAGTGTCTCTTGATGTACACGCCCATAGAGGTCCTTAAAATGAACATTTATTTAAACGTTTCTTATTTGGTTTTTAAAATAGACATTTAGTTTTCATCTTTCCCTCACTAGTAGACTTAATCCCTCCCAATCCCAACCGTCCAATAGAAATATATATGTGAATACTGTGGTGTGTAATCTGGCAGGGGTGAATATCTTTATATATCATCAGGTATCAGTGAAGCCACACACCTAAAAGTCCTAAAGCAGCTCACAACAACACAGTAGAGTGTTCACTGGCAAAACGGTGATGCTGTGGGGTCAAAGCCTTTGAAAACGTCCTTTAGAGAGGCATTGTCCTGTTCAGTTGTGTCAGGCTGGGCGGGGCTATTGCCGCCAAATGGGCTGCCAGTGCCACTTGGTTTGTTGACCTGCTTTACCATGGTGAATAGTGTGGATACAGGAAGGTTGTGGACCCCTGCGGGCTGCTCCGCAGAACCAGTAGGGCCCTGACCAGCTGCGGATGGACCGCCTGTAGCAGGGGCCCCTGCAGCAGTCCCTGCATTGGGCGAAGGTGAAGGTTTGGGTCGAGGGCGATTGTAGCTGTTGTAGCGATCCGTAGTCTGCTCCGTCGAGCTCTTCTCGGGTTCCGGCTGGTCCAGTGCAGACTTGCGCACAAACAGCGGCTCTTTAGATTTTGGCTTAGCTGAAGCCGCTGTACTTTCGCTTGCCTTTGGTTCAGGGGGAGGGCTAGTGTTTCTAGTTGCCCCTGAACCCTCAGCCTTGTCTGAGCTCTGAGTCCGAGGATCGTACAGACTGATGCCGCTCAGCACGCTGCTGCTGCTGCTGCCACCGCCACTACCGACACCGCCAGCTCCCACGCCTCTAACCGAGCCTCCTGCCGATAGCAGCCGAGGGTCATAGGGTGCGATTGTGGGGCTGGTGGAAGACGGAGATAAGGAGGCAGCTGGGGGAGATCCTTGAGGAGCAGGTGGCTCTGAGGTGGACTTAAGGGCAGATTTCTGTGGCTGGAGTCGGGGGTCAGCAGGGGCTTTTCGTGCCATGCGAGGGTCAATGGGCTTCTCGGCAGAGATGGACGGAGGTGACGAGATTCCTGTAGAAGCACCTTGAGTGGGGCTAGATGAAGAGGCGTTGACAGTTTTGAGGATGCGGGAGAGTAGCTCAAAGTCTGGAAGGGAAGAGGAGGATTGATTCGACTGCTCGGCAGGAGGAGCAATAGGAGGGAGAGAGGCGGAGTGGTGCTGGGGCTGGGTGCGAGACAGACGAGGATCCATGGCAGTAACTGGAGGGATGCCAGGGGGCAGTGGGAGCAAGTCTTGTTTGGGAATGGGGATAGGAATGAGGTCTTCAGGACTCCATAGCACCGCCTTAGAAAACGAAGGCTTGTTCAGGACTACATCCTTTTTGATGTGGCTGAACTGCTGTAGTTGGGAGCGGGGATCACGCAAAGCCATGCCCATTAAAGGGTCGAGAGGGATGGGCACGGGCTTGTCCCTCAGCATCCTCTCACCCTCTTCTTCCTCATTACTGGCTGGAGCGGTCAAAGGAGGGGGTTTGTACACAAGTGGAGGCTCGGGTTTAGGTGCATGGGCGGCTGCATGCCGGGCAAGTCGGGGGTCTGAAGGGGTAGGAGATAGGGAGGATGAAGCACTGGCCTCGGGTGCTTGAGAGTCTGTGTTCCGGGACAGGCGCGGATCTCGTGCCAGCCGCGGGTCTGCTGGTCGGCTGGGTGCCTGTGCGGGCTGAGACTTTTGTAGACGAGGATCACTGGGAGCTCCATCCTGCTTGGCAGGGCCTTGGGTCTGGGTTTGTTGCCGTAAAGTTTTGAGAATGGAAGTGACACTGCCACCACCATCCTCATCTTCACTGGAATACCAGTTTGCTGAATCTCCTGTAAGTAAAAGGAAGTGTACAGATTTAGAGCTCAATCTGATTTTCTTTTACTGGTAGTATTATCTGAAAGCATGCGGCCTCTGTTAGTTTCAGTAGTGTTAGTGCAAGAAAGCACCATCTAGTGGAGGGACAAGATATTTTTGTGACAAGATTGCACAACCCCAGGCCAGAGGATGTTTACAGTATTATGAAGTCTTGGGCAGGGTCAAGCTCTGAGCAGAGTCCTTGAGATGTTTCCTTACCAGAAATAGCCTTGGCAACATCCAAATTTGAAGTCAGCACTTTGAAAACCTCAGCTATTTGTATGACAAAAATGTTATAATAATCAAAAAGCTTCCTTGTAAGATATTTTGGTACAAAGGGAACATTCTTGTGTAAAAGCTATGCATGTTGTTTCTACAGAAAATATATGTTGTATGATACTGTATAGAATGCTGCCAGTTCAAGTAATGCAGTTGTGCAGTAGTACCTTCATTCTCCCTTTCAGTTCCTCCTCCTTCAGCCAGCCTCCTGGCTCTCTCATCCTCCTGCTGTTTCTGCTGGAGTCTCATAAACAGCACACGCTGTGCTGGGGGCAAGAAATCTGGCACTGCAATCCCAGGCGGATTAGATGGGCCTACATTAGCTGCACCCTCTATACTTCCAGAGTTCTGGTTCCCAGGTGACTGATCATTGAAGTTTCCACCACCTACCCCCTGAAAGTTGTCACCTGTACCGGGAGGCAAAGAATGGGACTGAATACTAACGTTTCAGAAACAGAACAGAAAAATAAAGCAGCTCACATCAGCTCAACCTGTAGAGAATGGTGCTAGCAATAACAAGGCCGTCGGTTCGACTCTCAGGGAATCTAAGTACTGATAAAATTTAAAATCAATTTGGATAAAAACATCTAACAAATGCTTAAAGGGAACCCCTTAGTGTTAAGACTTTTACAGCTTAATATAACATAAATGATGTCTCTTACTGAAATATGTGGTAGAAAACCCATGAAAGATTTACGTTATTTAAAAAATCCTTGACATATTTGGACAATGGGCGGCGCCATTTTGTTTAGGTACACAGTGCGTTCTATGTCGATGATGTCAAATGGTTGCACTCGGTGAGCTACTGACACTGTCCTATTGCTATATAAAGTGAAGAGAACAAAGACGCAGATCTTTAGGAAGTTTTATTCGTCCACATTCTTCACAACTTCCCATTCTTTTCTCCTCTTATCGCTAGTAAAGCAGTGAAGACTTACATTGCTTCTCTTGTGGCTCATCGACTGAAAATTACAACCAAAAGCTGCACAATGTGGCATCGTATATTATACTCTGAATTGTGTTGCGGTAAAAATAGCAATAGGACAGTGTCAGTAGCACACTGAGTGCAACCATTAGACGTCATCGACATAGAATACACTGTGTACCTAAACAAAATGGCGCCACCCATTGTCCAAATATGTCAAGGATTTTTTAAATAATGTAAATCTTTCATGGGTTTTCTACTACATATTTCAGTAAGAGACATCACTTACGTTATTTTAAGCCATACAAGTCTTAACACCAGGGGTTCCCTTTAAATGCAACTGTGCTTTTGCATGCTCTGAATTTACAAAACCAAAGTTAAAATACAATATGAACTCACCATCTCTTCCACCTCCATCTATCGACATGACTTGCTGCTGCTGGTAGAAGTTATCATAGAAGTTGTTACCAGACGATCCACCACCTGGAGGCATCATGCCCGGGTTTGGTGGTCCTTCTCCCAGGCCAAAATTCTGCATCATTGGCGGTCCTGGTGGAGGGCCTTGATTCATGTTAGATGGGCCCATAGGAGGCATATCATGAGGACCACCTGGTACCATGTGTCCTGGTGGTGGGGCACCAGGAAAGCGAGGTGGAGGTCCACCTGGGGGACCTGCAGGAGGGCCCTGAGGTCCTGCAGAACCTGCAGTAGCATTGCCAGGACCTGGTCCTCTGTAAAGAGTGCATCTGTGTCAGTATATTCTGTATGTGGCTAGTAAGTACACCAACATTACTTGATAGAAAGAAAAAGATAACTAACCTGACACCCAGTTTTTGTGCTAGCTGTCCTGTGGGCTTCACCACAATCTCAAACAAAGAGGGGATCTTCTTCCCAGCATTTCCTCCACAAGCAGGTGGTGGACCCATAGGTGGTGGAGGAGGACCGTTGGGGTTTAGTGGCCCTTGGAAGGTGCCTCCGTCTGGGCAAGGAGGAGGAGGGCCTGGGCAGGGCCCAACTCCAGGACCAGGACCTGGGCCAGCACCAGGGCCTGGAGCTGGTGGACCACTTGGAGGGATATTACCATGTGGGGCACCAGGCATTCCAAATTCCATAGGAGTGGAGGAATCACCTGGAGAAGGTCTTGGAGGAGTTGGGAGAAGACCAACACCAGGGGGTGGTTTTGGAAGAGGGTTAATTCCTTGCTTTTTCAGTTCCTCAACCTCTTTCTCATCTTCTGCACCAGCTTCTGCATCCTCTGCCAGCATCTTCATAGGAAAAAAAAAATGTGTGATGTTAGTCAGGGTGCACAGAAACAACAACAGCACTACAACTACATTTAAAATATCTGCGATGACCACCTTATCCAGCAGCTCTTGAGTATCTTCTGTTAGGGACTCATGAGAGAACATGCACTCCTCACCATTCACACAGTTCCCTGTGGTATGGAACAACTTGCAAGGGAAATCACGTGCAGTGGAGTCAAGGAATTATTTTGACACGTATGGAAACTCTTACTCTTTCAGAGTGCAAGTCCTTTTATAGATAATAAGAGCTTATATGAAAATACCAGCAAGCAAAATGACCAAAGGATATCATGCATGTAGGGACAGTTTTCTGCTCGTGCACAGAAGCCAGTGATGTAAAACTTGCAGAGTTCTTTCTTCTTAGGCAGCTCAATGTCATGACTGAAGTTACAGTGGTCACCCTGATGATAAATTGACAGCAATTAGTACAGAAATAACTATTGTTGTCAACAAGTCATATGTGATTTTAGTTCATCTTATTAGTTAGACATGATTCATTTATTTAAACATACATCTAAATTGTGTTTCAACCAATTTTATCTTACTGTGCTTACCCAAGTACAGCGGCCCTCAATATAGTATTTACAGATGGCTTTCCCCTTCTTGTCCGGCCCATGTTTCTCCTGCTCATGTCTCCTTGGGCCTCCAGATCCATCCTAAAGTAGTCAGAGAACAAATAATTCAGATGCTAATTTATGTTCTGCTGATTAAATATGAACCAAGTGGATAATCTGAAGAACTGTCTTACCCCCATGTCCATTTCTCCGCCGTTATCTTCATCAGGACCTTGGTCTCCTCCACGGCCCCTCCCTCGATTTCTCCCTCTGCCCCGGTTCATTCCTCGACCTCCTTTCCCTCTCCCGCGACCTCGTCCACCTTTTCCTCCTGAAGAAAACAAAAATGAGGTTAGAAATGCCAAACACTCAAACATAAATAATGCTTTACCTCCACATCTATCCACCTTTTTCTAAACGTGGAAGTCTTGCCTGACTCATACTGGAGTGATGCTTTACATTTCCGGACTCCAGTGTTTCTTGTCAAAATAGCGTATTTTCCGAGCTGATAATTAATGTTAAGCCTATGAAAATGTTTTAAAAAGCAAATGGCTCCACAGTGCCTTCACTTTACAGTGTCGCAACGACTGTCTCTTGTCAGCGCCCCACTCAAAGTTTAACGAGTGCATAGCTATATGATGCAAAGCTGTCCGAAGTTACTGAAAACATTTATGAGCGTTCATATCCTACATGCAGCTCCCGATCAGGATTAAGTTTGTGGAATTTTGTCCTCAAAATGATTAGAGCGCACATATACGCTATTTGGGAAGTATTTTAACTTACGTGCTGCAAGCCATACTTGTTTTCTTGTGCCAGTCTAGCATAAAATGCAAGGAATATGGCGCTGTGTACTGACATTCTCTTCAGATTCGCTGGTGCTCAAAACACATACTTTCCAATAATTTTTTACAGTTTATTGCTGTTATGTAGCACCAACAACAGCACAGATTAACCCTGCACACAATTTTATTTTTAGTAATGTTCAAAAAGTTTCTGTTTATTAAATTCAGATGCTCATTTTACCCCATTTTGACAATGTGTTGAAGGGGGGGTGGATTCTGGAATCCACTGCCTCTTCAATATATATCTTTTAAGTTATTAATCAACATTTATCTTTCTGTTAAATTATTTGAATGGCTTCTTCAACGCATGTTAAAGCATTTATTTTCCTTTTCAAACACTAGAAAATAAATTTTGAATATTGTCTGTACCTCTCACTGAGAGAAAAGAACATGTTATCAGTATGTTTTGGGAAAGTTTCCTGCTCAGAACAGAGCTCAGATCAACTTCAACCTTGACGAAGCTGCGAATCATGTGTATCTGTGTATGTGCGCTAAAGTGTTCTGTGCAGGTCCTTTGTACTGGTGGACAACTGGCACTCTGCTTGAGACCAGCAGACGCCATGTCATGACCCCAAAAGGACATCCAGTACCTAAATCCAGAGTCCCCTCATCAGCATCCTGACGAATGGAGATACACTTCTGACTATCTGTCCATGTGTGGAAGATTACCAAATTTGTCTATTTTTCTTAGCAATCAGAATCATTCAACCTGAAGTAATGACGTAGTTAGTGGACTCTGTTAGAGTATAATTGTTTTGAAAATGTGAATGTACGCAGAGCGGCCTACGAACTCCTTGTGAGTCTTGAAGCTGGCTTCTGCTGATGAAACTGCAAACTATTCTTCAGTAAAATTTTCTTCAAATTTATTATTTTTTTTAAACTTTGACTCCGGGTCTTTATTCATCATATCTGGTCTTTTGGGTCTTTAACTGTAAAATTCCCCTACAGTGTTCCAATGGAGACCAGAACAGGACAGCCTCCAAACAGAAGTTGGAATTCATCATGGCGGGCTGTTCGTTTACTCAGGAAATAGGTGGATTAACCAAGCAGAACTCACCTCGCCCTCTGTCCTTCGATTTCCTGTACTGGTTAAGTTCTTTTGAAAAGTCATCATAGTCATCGTCTCCCATGTTGTCATAGTCATCATCTCCATACTGTCAAAGAAAACATGCATGCTTTAGAAGAAGTAAAAGACAAACTGACTGTTTAATGTGTATAGCTTGCCTAGTAATAATGACAGATTTGATAATCCCAGTTATGGAATAGATGGGAAATCTGACAAATCATATCTTTTCTAGTTACTCATGTCACAATATTAAAATTCTCTTATATTTCCACAACTATAAGAACACTGGATATGTTGTATGAGCTTTGTTTGGTGTTAAAATTGTGAATTATGACCCACCTCCATCTCATCTCCAAACATGCCATCACCATCATCATTCTCTCCTCCCATTTTGCCCCGTCCTCTCCCTCTGCCTCCTCCTCTCCCACCACGCCCCCTCATTCCTCCTCTGCCTCGACCTCTCAGATTCTTCATGCGGTTTTTGCCACCTGTTTGAAAGTAATAAGGGTCATCAGATGTAATCACACAGACACTGGCACACTGGTGTGATTTCACATGCTTCTTTGAGCTGGAGAATGAAGTATGCAGACACTGAACACGTGGTACTTGTCATAATTATGACATTGTAACTAAACGACAAACTGCACAAGTCTACTGCTCATTATTAGAGGATAATGTATAGCACTTCTGTTGATATGCATTCAGCCAAAACTATTCAAGCAAATTTATCTTATTTTGAAATTAACATTCACCTCTGCCACGTGGACCGCCTCCAACCTCTTTGGCCTTGCGGTACTGGTTTAATTCCTTGGTGAAATCATCATAGTCATCATCACCCATGTCCTCATCCTCTTCACCTTCATATGTTTCCTCCTCATAGTCATCATAGCCACCATACCCCTGCTTGTCCATCTTCATATAGCCACCTTTCTTTGGCATGGGACCTCCATGACCAGAGGCAGCAGGAGGGTAACCTCCTTGAGACTACAAAATATAGACTGGGATTAAAACCTAATCTGATTGGCTGGCCAGTCAAGGGAGTTGTTGTGTTATGAGTATTACTTTAAATGAAAATATTTTACCAATATAAATGTTACTTTAAATAGAATAAAAATTATGTTTTACTCACAGTGGGAGGATACTGAGGGCTGTATTCCCTGTATTTCCTCTTTTCACTGGGACTGTAATCAGAGTCATCACTGAAGTCTGAGTGGTCATCGCTAGAGGATGCGTGACGCTGCATTACACACAAATACATTTGATATGATGATGGTCAGTATGATTAAAAAAATAAAACTTTTATTCAGGAAGGACACATTAAAATTGATCATGGGACAGTAAAGACATGTATAATGTCACAAAAGATTTGTATTTCAAATAAATGCTGTTCTTTTGAACTTTCTATTCATAAAGAATCTATGATTTCAACTGTGATTTCATAATGATTTCAACTGAAAAACTATTAAGCAGAGCAGCTCAACTGTTTTCAACATTGATAATAATAAGAAATGTTTCTTGAGCATCAAATCAGCATTTTAGAATGATTTCTGAAGGATCATGTGGCACTGAATACAGGAGTAATGGCTGCTGAAAATTCAGCATATAATATTTTAAATTACATTTTATATTAAATGTATTTATTAAATGCATTCATTATATATTAAATAGAAAACAGTTCTTTTAAATTGCAAACATTTTTCACAGTATTACCCTTTTTACTGTATTTTGGTCAAATAATTGCAGTACTTCTTTCATTATCTACATAAACACTTACCTTGTGCTTTGATTTACGCTTTTTCTTGGCCCTCCTTTTTTCTTTTTCACGCTCTCTCTCCCTCTTTCTCTTTCTTCTGCGCCGATGTGACTTTTCATCATCCGATTCACTGGCATGACGTTCTTTGCTGTGGCGAGGTTTATCCTGGGGATCAGCTCCCTCACCGCTGGGCACTTCTGCCTCTCCACCATCGTCCTCCAACTCGCCTTCTTCCAATTCCCCATCTTCTTGCCTGTTTGACATGGAAAACACAGCAAGAACATCACAACTCTGAACAGGACTACGTAGGGCATTAGAATTTTTTTTTTTTTTGACTCACTGCCATTCGAGAACTCTTGATCTATGATAACCGGTTAGTTGCACAAAGGTTACGGTTGTCAAAAACTGTGCTGAATAGAACATTAACTCTATTGATTGCTTTATAGGTGGGCCTTCATTCTTAATTCTGACACGGTGACTTCTGCTGATCTGGCTATTAACAACTTACACATCTTTACAGTGTAGATAACCAAACATCAGCATTTGAGCTTCAAACTTTCAGACTACAGACAGTGTGGGTAGAGCTGAAGGGCAAGAGAGATCAACAGGACTGCCAATCTAAAGACGCAATACTATAATTTAGTTGCTTCAAGTATCACACTATTGGTGTCAAATGTTCACTGCTCATTTGTCACCCACCGAGTCATTACAGAGCCGCTCTGTTTATAGAAGATAAATACATTAAAGTATATACAGGACACCTGGTAAACACTCGTTACATTCAGGCAGGACTGCCCTTTAGAACTAAGATAAGGAGTTGCCACATTAGACATAGAAACATTGCTGCACTTTTAAAATTGTGCACTGACAAAACATTATCAACTAAGCCCTCAACTCTGACCTAAAAAAACAACAGGTGCCTGCAAAGCAACTTCTGACAAGAGCATGCGATACCAGACAAACTGCAATGCAAAGCTGTGTGAGACACGATTCAAAAGATACAAGATAATTACCACAGAAGTTAAACCAGCTGATACATCTGTATAAGGTTAATAATGTGTATCAGTCTCTTTAACTAGTACAAAAAAATCTTCACTTGCAACCATCAGTAATCAGTAAGTGATGACAATTTAATACTTTAAGTCATCTTACAATCAGTATGAAGTCTGCAGCAAGTTCTTAATCCACCCATTCCTATAAACTTTATTAGAAAAAACTTATTCTACTGAACTTTAAATCCTCTAAACTATATTTTTAGAATCCTTCCAAAGTTTTTTTTTTACAATTACAATAAAGATACAAACTTCCTTTCTCAATGAATTGTGTAAACAAGATCTTACATTAAATTAGGCTAAACTCATTTCATCTGCTCCTCTGAAAATGTAATGTTTTTAAAGTATTACACTGCATTAACTACAGATCCCTCCATCTCTGTCAAAACAATCTCCACATGCGTTTATATCATGTTGTGAATAAAAAGCTTCAGCAATTATCTAGCAAAGTGAGTCTCACTGAGGGAAGATCTTTCACTCCTGCTTGTTATAGAACATAAGTGCCAAAACAATATGGTCAGACAAAAACCAGGCCACACTTGTATTATTTACTTGTCTAACACACCTTGCAAAAACAACTGCCAAAAGAAAGGATGCCAAAGTAACCAAGGAAAGGATTGCTTAGTCATATATAATGATGCAAGGAAATCTTGGCATATAGACAGCTTGAGAACTACCTCTAATTTTACTAAAGAAAAGGTTCTAACAAACTTTGTTCACTGTAAGTATCCAAGTAATAAGATACAATATCATGCAAAGACAAAAACAAATTTGACTACAAAACAATGGCCTTCATTTTTCTGGTAATGAACTGAAAATACTTACTGCGAAATATTAATTTATGCATAAATGATTTTTATGGAAGGTGAAAGGTTGCATTTGGGGCATTTGCAGACAATGGTGGTATGATTAAGAACCTTTGTGTTTTGCTTCATGTTTTGGTAAGACCTTGAATGCTTCTGAGACATTGGACAAAGCACTGGATCATAAGGGATGCATGTGCACATAAAACTAACTAGTTTACAACAAAACTAGAGTATGATAAAACAGGGGCACCTGTTGTGGAACAGATTATTAATAATAATAATAATAAATTATATTTTTCTACTGTCAACTCAACAATTGATCTGACGTGGAAGAATTGAGGAACAGTTTTTAACCACTTCAGGAAGTCAAAACAAGTAATTTTCCTTGTTTGCTCCTATTAAAATGTCGTACTGTTACTAAAATTTCTCATGCTAAATTAGAGAGATTTTATAATAGACAAAAAAAAACTGATAAAAATAGCTTTAGTAACTAAATGTATTTTAAAAATAAGAGTACACTCCAAGAACCTACTATTTGAAAATATAGCGGTATGATTATGATTATATACTGTCTTTTAACGTTCAAATGAAACCTTAAACATGCAAAATCCTAAAGGAATAAGCATATATTTGTTATTTAGTGACGTCTCCAGTAAATCTAAGTGCGTAGCTCGTGACACTTAGCACACAAGCTAAGCGCTAAACGGTGAAAAATTAACATCGCCTAACTTAAATAATGTTATTACATTAAAATAAACTGAATCGTACTGTATTCGATGACTAATTAAACGAATTGAAAGAAAGGTTAATCAAGCTGGCAAGTTATAATCCATGCTAGTCCGTGGCTATTCATTAGCTTCCGTTAGCCGTGTTTTTGTTGTATTTTACTTCGTCGTCGGCTAACTGTTAGCTTTAGCTTTAGCTTTGTCCGGGCCTCGCGATGGTTAAAGATACAAATTCCTTAATGCGTTACCGGGGATGAATTTGACCACTTATCCGCCACATTAAGTACAGTTTGCGATCGTCATTAAGGTTTTAATTGTATGTTAATAACCAAGATCTAATTTACTCGTGTTTTTTTCTTTTGTCCGTCCGTTCTTTATCTGTGATGAAAACATTGAGTTACTGGAGCAATGTTTTGGCGTAGTGGTGGACCCCTTGGTCTTCGATCACTTAAAAAGCTTCGAAAAGTGACTGAAAATGTAAATTTGATCATATTCTGAATGTTTTCCTGATTCGCTTATGACCTTCCAGATTGCGCTGTGTAACGTTTCAAGATGGCGTTTCGTTACCTCTGTACGTTTCCCAGAAAAGGCGACTTTAATCCCTTTGAAAGAAAAAAAAGCAAATGCCCGTGCTTTTGTTTTTGGAAAAAAGCAAAGGACAAATCAATAGTTGGATAGAAATATGATGATATTACTCGACCTTTCGTCAGTGAGAAGGCTGTTGTGTTCGTGGTTGGCTGTTGGGGAGTTTGGATGGACAGTCATGCTTTCCACAGCCATTTCCTCTAACGTACTACATTCAGTGCAAAAAATCAACTGTCTTATGCGTTACTTGACTTTGATCTACTTGTTGATTGGCTTTAGGAAGAGATTCAGTTCATAGTAGTCAATTCCCCATTAACAGTTTAAAAGAGAAACAGGTTGAAAACGTTCCTGAGGTTCTCCGTCCTACAGTTGCGATGTGAAATGAAACTCATTCACTTAAAATGGCGACGCTTCTTCTCCAAGGAGAAGAGGCGGGCTTATGCGACGTGACGTCGTCTGTCACGGAAATGACCGATCGGGTCATGGAGAACAATATGTTATTTTTGACCAAATATATCTGGAATCACAATACATTTTGTGATTCCAGATTACTCAGTAAAACAATGGTTATTAAGAGTAAAAACATGATTTCAGTTTCTTGTTTATGTGTTTTTCTAGCATTTGAATAAAGTTAGATTGTTTTAATATATTAATAATAATATTATTAATAGTAATTATAGTAATAATAACAATAATTTTAAGCCTTTCTGGCCTGTTTGGTTAGGCCCCTGGCCCCATGCTTTTTTTTTTTTTTTTTTTTTTTTCAATTCATTTCTTTATTTGAAAAGAGACAGTGTACATTAATAAACATTAAAACAATGTAAATGTACCAGAGTTAGCTCAAAAGTGCTAATTTTCATCGGTAGTCCCCCAGCCAGATTTAAACAAGGCGACCTTTAAAAATAATCACAAGTACAAAATAAAAAAAAAAAAATAATAAAAATTAACTATTTGCTTTAAATATACTTTAAATAAACTATACTGTTCTCTTTAAATATAAATTATGTAAAATCCCCCCAACAATAGGCTATGCTGAGTATTCTGTAACATGAAATATTATTGGCTTGGTGTTATAATCAAAGTTTTTGCTTGGGAACATTATAGGCTATAGGTTATGTCTGTAAATATATATAATCCACTCTTCATTAAACTATATTGTCTAAAATTAAAACATCACAGTTTTGTATAGACTAAAATATTAGTTGAGTTTTATATTGAGCATGCACCAAGGAAACATAATTTAATGATATAAACAGTGATGTACATGCCAATAGCTAAACATATTTTTGTTATATTTTATCTCTCTATATGGTTAAGACTATTTGTAGATTATCCGTTTAAAATGAAAATCAAGTTAGTATGATCTTAATACATTAACTTTGAATCATTCCTTGAGAATGTTAAAAAACAACAACACTTTATTCTCTGAATTTCTAATGTGATTATGAGTCCATGTTATAGACTTATTCTTATGTTCTGTTTATATGTAAGTAGATCATAACAGAATGACAAAGGACAACATTAATGATATTTGGACAAAACAAATGTAGGAAACCATATTATTTCCTATTTATACGGGGGACGTGTTTTTTTTTTTGTTTTTGTTTTTTAAGAAACGAGAAACAAGTCAGGGATGTACACAGTGCAAAATCATTTAATTTGAATTTATAAGAATTCAAACATATAAATTACATACTAGTGTGATGGATTTAAAAGCTTTAAGCTGTCCATTGTTGCGTTGTTGTTGTTTTTTTATGATGCAATTATGTACAAAATTAGTAAAAATATATACATCTCACAACTAATATGAAAATAGGAAAAATATACAAAAAATATACAAAAAACGTGCATAAACAAAGGAAAAAGAAAAAAACCAAGGGTAAAATTGTAAAACAATTAATTAACCAAATTAAAGTGGCATAGTGCCTAATAAGTCTTTTTTTGCTTTTTTGTTTTTAATATTGTGTAAAGTAGCACCGTATCGTTTAATTTATTTTATAAAATGTTCACAATTTGTATTGAATTGAATTGTTGCGTTCTGAATCTGGCGCTTTTGCCCAACTCATGCGTCATCATTGCGCGCCTTTACGAGTATCAGAAAGCGGCATTTCTGTCCCATTGAATGGGCAGTGGAAAAAAACATAGCGTAGAATAGTCAAACTAAACTCTCAGTTAATTCCTTAACTTACACGTTATTATTAAAAACGGAAATATTTTGAAATGATTGATACCATCGAAAAAGAAGACAACATTATCAGCGAGGAGGAGGCTGCACAATATGATCGTCAGATTCGCCTCTGGGGTCTGGATGCTCAAAAGAGGTTTGTGGACAACTCGCTAACGTACATAAAGAACAAATGTAGTCATGTTATGTCAAACGCTATATAAATGTAAGGAATTATTAATTCATTATTAATTACGTTATTTTAAGCGATGTTTTTCGACTGTTTAAAAATAATTCTCTAGCAGAAATCATAAGCATTATTTCAAAAGCATTATTTGTGTATCTTTCACATTCGTGCTTTTTGTCTGAAATAAAAGTGGTGTATTAGGGCCACCACACTAATTCATTTTTGTACTAGGTGTGCATAAATAATAAACAATATAATGCATCATAATATGTGACGTGTATATAAATTTTTCATTTTCAGACTTAGGGGATCACGTGTACTTCTTGTTGGTCTCCGGGGTCTTGGAGCAGAAGTAGCAAAGAACCTTATTTTGGCTGGAGTCAAAGGTCTGACTCTCCTGGACCATGAGCAGGTATCAATTTGACTGACTTAAAGGGATAATTCACAATATTCTATCATCATTTGCTCACCCTCATTCCAAATCAGACTTTTTTTTTTATTCTGTGGAACAGAAAAGGAGATGTAAGACAAAATGTCAGGTCGTCATGCAATTTTATTTTATGGAAAAGACATGTAATAAAATTAAATGGTGACTGAGGCTCATAACAGCACCTTGACATCTACATAAATAAACTTCGGTAAAGTTGGTTTTATATTCGCACATTCGGACTTCTGATAAATTAAGACTTTCCAATAAATGTGCAATAAATTAATGTTTGCGAATTTTAAGCAGCGACATGATATTGACAACCAGCGATTGTCAACTTACAACATTTTTCACAGTCGATCAAAATAGGCAAGTATTGTTTTAATGGCATATTTACTTGTGAATGTCCACTGAATGTCCAATGTAGTGTGATTAACAAGCTATTGAATACGGATGTCCGAATGTGCGAATATAAAACCAACTTTACCGAACTCATAAATAAGTGGTATTTTCTATGACTTCCATCAATCAGGTGACAGAGGAGTCCAGACGTGCTCAGTTCTTGAATCCTGTGGATGCAGATGGTCAGAACCAGGCTCAGGCCTCTCTGGAGAGAGCTCAGTTCCTCAACCCAATGGTGGAAGTGAAGGCAGACACCGATCCAGTGGAGAGCAAACCGGATGACTTTTTCTTCCAGTTTGATGCGGTGAGTGCCAGAGCTATCTATTTGACTGGATTATCTGTAGACTTGACATAACTAGAGCATTCAAATGACAGACAGACAATCTTTTATATTATATTTGATAATTGGTCATCAAGTAAAAAAATTACACAAATATTTTAGAAACAAAAGAGTATTGTAAAAAATAAAATAGAATAGAAACAGGTGTGATTGAGATTATTTTCCTTTGCGCCTTTTCACATCCACTAGATGTCTCTATACACAATTGATAATTATTGTCTAGGGTGGTTATAACTTCTTTTTTACCTTGTTTTTCCCTTAAACTCAGCGTGAACCCATCTATGAACAGCCAGCGTCAGATCTAGGCACTAGGTCTAGACTTTTATCTGAGACTTTGAGCTTGGTCTTTTCCAAGCGTGTGCTCTTTTCCAAGCATATGATATGTTCCAGGCAATATTTTCTTTAAATCAGGACTCTGCTGGCTGTGGAAGATGCAGTCAGCATACATACCTTGTTCAAAGCACTGACAGTCAGTCTTTCATCTTCTTTCTGTCTGGGAGCCGTCTGAACTCTCCCTCTGGGAGTGCTTGTGAGAGTTCAGGAGGAGGGGGAAGAGATGGTGGGACACAGAAAGAGGAGGGGGGTTTAACATCATCTATTCTCTTTTATCTGCTTCTCTTGATATTTCGTTGAGAAGTGCACAGAAAACATTGCGTGTGTATGTCTTTGTCTTCTCTTGTCTATGTGTTGTGTTATTTACATGTGATTTCCTAATAAACGACGTGTTTAGTAAAGGGGAAGCCAACAATACACTGAATTAATTTGTCGTCAGAACCTGTACATACATGAAAAGATCATTTGAGACAACAAGTACTAGAATGTTTTGTGCAACAAGTACAAAGTATTGCTAGTGCAGGTGCTGAGATAAAATCATTTTTATTTTCAGAATCACAAATAAGCAATTTATGTTTGAAAGCCCATTTCTGCTACATAAGGACAAAAATATCATTCTTTGGTAAATCATATTGATGACATAAAAAGTCACAATGATGTATGGAAGCTTGTTTCAACCATTAAATAAAAAATAAAAAAGGTAATTGTGACTTTTTTCTCACAATTCTGACTTTTTTTCTCGCAATTGCGAGTTTACATTTCGCAATTCTGACTTTTTTCTCAGAATTGCATGATATAAAGTCAGAATTGTGAGATATAAACTCGAAATTGCATGTTATAGTGTTCAATTGTGAGGGGGGAAAGACTGAAATTTTTTTCTCAGAATTACGAGTTTATATCTCACAGTTCAGACTTTATAAGATGCAATTGAATTGTGTGATGAAAAGTCACAATTACCTTTTTTTTATTTAGTGGCGGAAACAAACTTCCATAGTGATGAGATAGTAAGTCATAGAAATTAGATAAATTGAAATTATGACATCATAATTATGACAGTTGATTTACTTAGTCAGTTATAACTTTTTTAATTATTGTCATAATTTCACATTTTTATCATAATAATGACTTAGTATGTCATAATTTTGACTTTTTATGTCATTATTTCGAATGATCTCATAATGACTTAGTATGTTATAATTTTGGCTTATCTCATAATTATGACTTAGCATGTCATCATTTAGACTTCACCTAATAATTTCGAATTATTATCTCAATTATAACTTGGTGTGCCATATATTCTACTTTTATCTCATAATTATGTTTTGGACATGGGCTTTGATATACAGTGGTATGCCACTTGCAGAATCTGTGAAAATGTGAATCATTTTAACAAAAAGAGAGATCATACAAAATGCATGTTATTTTTTATTTAGTACTGTTTTTTTATTTAGTACTATTTTACATAAAAGATATTTACATATAATCCACAAGACAAAAAAGTAGCTGAATTTATTAAAATATCTCCATTCAAAAGTTTGGGAACCCTTGATTCTTAATACTGTGTGTGGTTACCTGGATGATCCACGACTGTTTTTTTGTTTTGTGATGGTTGTTCATGAGTCCCTTGTTTGTTCTGAGCAGTTCAACTAAACTCTGTTCTTCAGAAAAATCCTCCATGTCCTGCAGATTCTTCAGTTTTCGAGGATTTTTTGCATATTTGAACCCTTTACAGCAGTGACTGTATGATTTTGAGATCCATCTTTTCACACTGAGGACAACTGAGGGACTCAAACACAACTATTAAAAAAGGTTCAAACATTCACTGATGCTCCAGAAGGAAACACGATGCATTAAGAGCCGGGGGGTGAAAACTTTTGAACAGGATGAAGAAGTCCAAATTTTTCTTATTTGTTGAATTTTTTTTTTTTTTCTTCATTTAGTACTGCCCTTCGGAAGCAACAGAAGATACTTGCATGTTTCCCGAAAGAGAAATTAAGTACAATTTACCTTGATCTTTAAATTCAAAACATTTTCACCTCCCGACTCTTAATGCATCGTATTTCCTTCCATCAGTGAATGTTTGAACCTTTTTTAATAGTTGTGTTTGAGTCCCTCAGTTGTCCTCAGTGTGAAAAGATGAATCTCAGAATTATACAGTCACTGCTGGAAAGGGTTCAAATATGCAAAAAATCCTCGAAAACGGAAAAATCTGCAGGACCTGGAGGATTTTTCTGAAGAACAGAGTTCAGTTTATCTGCTCAGAACAAACAAGGGACTCATGAACAACTATCACAAAACAAAAAAAACAGTCGTGGATCATCCAAGTAACCACACACAGTATTAAGAATCAAGGGTTCCCAAACTTTTGCTACTTTTTTGTCTTGTGGAATATATGCAAACGTCTTTTATGTAAAATATCTTACTCAGGACAGTACTAAATAAAAAATAACATGCATTTTGTATGATCTCTCTTATTTTGTTAAAATTATTCACATTTTCACAGATTCTGCAAGGGGTTCCCAAACTTTCGCAAACCACTGTATAACATCAGTGTGAGATGATTAGTTAAATTGTGATAAGATAATTTAATAAATAAAATGAGAAGATAATTCTGTCATCACTCTCATGTCGTTCCAAACCTGCAAGACTTACTTCTGTGGAATACACAAGGAGAAAATAATGTATTGTTTATTCTTTACCATAATTTCATTTAATAGTCACAGGGCCTTTCTAGCTTCAAAAATAATGCAAAAGTGCTTAGTTGTCCATAAAACTTCAATTTAAGTCTGTTCCTCACACAAAGCTATCATATTTATTTACAAGACTTAGAAAATAGTCCTATGAACCACTTTTATGATACTTTTATAGTGTTTTTTCTTTTTCTAATTACACTTTCATTATTTTGAGAATGTATGCTAGGTTTCCATAAGAACCAGTTCACAGTGGCCTGGCTGGGGTGTATGGTTTGAAGGACTGAAGGTAGTGGAGGACTAAAGCCAAGAACCTAAACTGAATTAAAGACTTGCCAGCACAGACGTCATGTAATGCCAAGTGGCAGCTATTTAGCAGAGGCATATGTTAGATGCTGGTATCTCAGATTGATATTCCATTGTGGCATGATTTTTATTTCTTTGCATCCTCTAGGGGTCACTGCTTGATAAAGATGTGTTCTTTGGAGTCGTTTGGCTGCCTTGAGGCGCATAATGCTCACAGGAAGAATGTGTCAAAAGACAATGTCTCGCCGTATGTTTCATAATGTCCCAGATGAACTTGAACAGTAGTGAAGGTGTTACTCCATAGGGCACTACTTCATTGCAACAGTATTTCTTAGAAGTGTTGTTGATATCCAGGTGTGGATTGTGTAACCTTTGAACATCGTTTAAATAAGGCCTGCTTAGATAATTAGTTCATTTCAGATGTACTTTAAGTTATGAGGTCACAGATGGTGTTCTGACAAGGAAAGTAAACAACCAAAATCAATGGTAAACAAACCAGCAGTAGATACAGTGATGATTCAGCTGTCCTTCAAGATACGCCCAGTTAACGCATCATGGCACATGCCATTAGTATCTCAGATGGGCATTAATACGCCACCCCATTCTTATCTCAAACCCAAAATGGGCGGTGTGAGAGGTTTGGGACCTTGGATAAGAGTGTCATTGTTCTGGTCAGTTGTCTGTCATTGCCAAACCTTTGTTCCTCCAAGTTTTTGGTAGCAAGATGCATTTTAAGCATACATCAAGGTCACTGGTTTGAAAACAACCACATATTAATGCATGTTGTTTTGTTCAGATTTGTCTGACCAGGTGCTCCAAAGACCTCATGGTGCGAGTGGACCAGCTGTGTGCCTCCAGGAACATTAAGGTCTTCTGTGGAGACGTGTTTGGCTACCATGGATACATGTTCTCCGACCTCGGCCAGGAGCATCACTATGTAGAGTAAGTCAGGAAATGTGGATGAAAAGGCGTTTGTGTTTGATTTTTATGTGGGGGGGAAAAAACTTATGTTCCTATTCAAACTTGCCAGAGAAAAGCCCAAAGTGGTGAAAGGGTCTAATGAGGCCAATGATGGTCCTGAGGCAAAGAAACCGAAGGTCGACCCCAATGAGACTACAATGGTGAAAAAGGTGAGTTTGTTGGTTGATTTGATGACTGTAAGCTATATTTTTCAGTTTTCACTCTTATCCATGACCTCTCAACCTTAAAGGGTTAGTTCACCCAAAACTGAAAACTCTGTCATTTATTACTTACCCTCATGCCATTCCACACCTGTAAGACCGTTGTTAATCTTCGGA
The DNA here is from genome assembly GCA_003731715.1 of Anabarilius grahami. NCBI lineage: Eukaryota > Metazoa > Chordata > Actinopteri > Cypriniformes > Xenocyprididae > Anabarilius > Anabarilius grahami. The sequence continues at coordinate 959,322 of RJVU01057378.1, forward strand.
ACACAAATTAAGATATTTTTGTTGAAATCCGAGAGCTTTCTGACCTATAGACAGCAACGTCATAACCAATTTCAAGGCCTAGAAAGGTAGTAAAGACATCGCTAAAATTAGGGATGCACCGATACCAAGCTCATGTACTTGTACTTGTACTTGCACTCGTAAAAATACCCCCGATACGAACCAAAGACCGATACCTCACGTGACGTAACTGACAGAATTGTCAGCGCACAGAGACACCGGCAGCAGCAGAAGAAAAAATGTCAGCCTCGGGGGTGTGGAAATACTTCAGAATTACTGATGACAACCCACACATTGCGAACTGCATGCAAATCGCATTGAATGACAGACCAGAAGCGCTCTCTCTCTCTTACGCGCGATCCCAGTTCTCTCAGACAGCGCGCGATCAGTTCTCCTTGCGCCTGAATGGTCAAATGCACAAATAGTTGTCAAAATGTCCATCGTGTGGAGTATCTCACATAAAAACAGTCAGTTATAGCTTAAGTGGACGTAAACAGGTGGGTGAAAACAGGATATGTGTCAGTATATTACATTCATGGATTCGGTTTTAAAGGGAGCGTAGCCTAATTAAATATTTGTCTGTCATTAATGTTAATAAAACAACAAAAGATGTTAAATGAATGTATATATATCGTGAAATAAAATTTCTCATATCATGGTCATATTGCCCACTCATCCCGTATTCCACCATGAGAAATCTGTTCACCCTAGGTTGTGTTTACATTGGTTCACAGTGTTGTGTTATATGTTCTGGAATATTAGTTTAGCACTTTTTAAAAAGCAGGTTAAAAAAGACTTGATTATTATTATTATTATTATTATGACTTTGGTAATTATGCCCTATGAAGGTTATTGGACATTGTGAAATTTGTGCTTTAAGTTTGTGACAAGCAGATAAAAATTATTACTTTTTTCATTAAAGTAATAATAAAGAAGCTTTCCTACATTCACTAGTCTCACTGTGTAGTACTTGGAAAACTGCCACATCACCAAATAAGAAAAGAAATGAATAAATGTATAGGCATCGGTATCGGCGAGTACCAGGAAAAAACAAATCGGTACTCGTACTCGGCCCTTAAAAAATGGTATCGGCATCCCTAGTTAAAATAGTCCATGTGACTACAGTGGTTCAACCTTAAAGGGTTAGTTAACCAAAAAAAGAAATTTCTGTCATTAATTACTCACCCTCATGTCGTCCCAAACCCGTAAGACCTTCGTTCATCTTTGGAATGTAGAACACTGAAGCGCTGCACTGCGTTCACAGTGTGATCAGCATAGGAGACTGACAGGGGAGAGAAGAAATTGTTGAATAAATTAGTTATTTTTGTTTTGTTTTTGCGCACAAAAAGTATTCTCGTCACCTCATAACATTAAGGTTGAACCACTGTAGTCATGTTGACTATTTTAACGATGTCTTTAATGCCTTTCTGGACCTCAAAAGGTGCAATGACGTTGCACAAACCACAATGACATCTTGTTCAGAAACCCTTGGATTTCATCAAAACTATCTTAATTTGTTTTCTAAAGATGAATGAAGGTATAACGGTTTTGGAACGACATGAGAGTGAGTAGTAATGATAGAAATTTTATTTTTGGGTGAACTAACCCTTTAAGTTAATGCAACTTTTCCCCTCCATCTCTCTTTATGTAGACTGCCAGTTTCTGCTCTCTCAAAGCAGCCCTGGAGGTTGACTGGACTAATGAGAAAGCCAAAAGCAATATAAAGCGCATTCCTGCAGACTACTTCCTTCTGCAAGGTACACTTTCAGATTATTGAAATAAATGTAAAATTCAATTAATCTGAAAAAAATGTTTTTTTCCTTCCTAAATTGTGTAATTTACCGATTGATCTTCAGGTTATTGTCTGTACTACATTCCAGACTCAAAGCAATGGGTTTTATACTCTTGTTAGTTATGTGTGTTTGTAGACGACTGTTTTTCAAATTTCAAAAAAGATTTGAAAAACCTATAATTATACGTTACTGTTCAAAGGTTTGGGGCCAGTTTTTAATTTTTGAAAGAAGTCTCTCATGCTCACCAAGGCTGCATTTATTTGATCAAAACTACAGTACTATTGTGAAATATTATTACAATTTAAAAATAACTGTTTTCTATTTGAATATATTTTAAAAAGTTATTTATTTCTGTGATGCAAAGCTGAATTTTCACCATCATTACTCCAGGCTTCAGTGTTACATGATCCTTCAGAAATCATTCTAATATTCTTTATTTTATATTTAATTTAATTTTATTTTCCGCTTGTTATCATATCACCTGAGATAGATACCAGGTGCAAACAGGGTCTTAAGTGGTTAATTTTTTTCAGTTTGTTTAGGTGTCTCCTGTAGTCTGTTGTACACCGTTATCAGGGGGAGGGCCTGTCGATCTGTGTAATTATAGTCAACATTTCTCTTTTTATACTGGTGCTCACCTGGTGTCCTCACTGAGACTGGCTCATTTTCCATCACAGGTTGTCCATGGCCAGTCATGTGCAGTGGCTCTCAAAAACAAAACATGCCACCTCCACACCTCTCTATCATTATAACAGACTCTGACGGCACCTTTGCCCCTCCCTCAACATCTAGTATTACATTTATGGAAAAAATAACACTTCCTATTTGTGCACTGAAGCAAGACTTTAAATACATTGCTGTGCTCAAAAATACCACACATCAGTTCAAACAGCTTTTGAGGAAGAGCCGTTTCCTCTGTCTTAACTCACTGATTTATTTGAGGTTTTATCACCCCAGTGGTGCGACTATTACATCAATGATTTTTTTCCAAACCCTCAGATGTTGTTTTCACAATCTGGAGAAATTTCTATAAAGAAATTCAGCTATGAAACTTAAAATTGTATCTATGTGCCAGATAGAGTGAGATAACATGAATGAGTGGGTGTGTGTTTCTTTCATGTATGTGTGTGTGCTTCGCTGCCAGGTGGAAATGCAGTGGGCTGAGGTTCTTTGTGTTGTAGATGGTGGGCAGTCAAAAAGGGGAAGTGATACTTTGGAAAATAGCCTAAAGGGGCTGAATGCCTTTTCACGTGCTGTACAAATCTTCAAACGCTTCTTTCCTCCACTCATGTCCTGTTTTAATGTGGAAAACCCACTCTTTCCCCACTCAGTTTCTCTTACTTCCTCCAACAGTGCTTCTGAAGTTTCGCACAGATAAAGGTCGCGATCCTCAACCAGACAGCTTTGCTGAAGACTCTCACCTGCTTTTGCAAATCCGCGATGATGTTCTTGAGACCATGGGCCTGAGCTCGGAGCTGCTCCCCAACACCTTTGTCAGGTACTTACTGACCAAGAAACTTGATGTTCACATAAATTTTCTAAATTTTTTTGTCTTACCAACCAAGGATATGGAAATCTAGTTGGTAAACGACCAAGATAATTAAGTCTGGTGTCAGGTTCACCAGACCCTGACCAGGTTCTCAAGTGCAACAGAGTGCAATGAAATAGAACTGAATGCGGGCGTTTTTATGAATTATTTTTAACCAGTCACGTCTTCTTAAACAACAAATGTTCAAAACAACACTTTGTATATTGCCACAGAGGCAGGTGTGGTATTTATAAAAATTAAAAAAAAGGAGGGGAGTGGGGGGTTGTGGGGAAGGGAGAGGCGATGTAGTGTCCAAAGACACCTAAACTGATATTCTCTGTTTAGCCCATGGTATACTTCGTCATACATTAAGGTATGTGTACATGCTCCATTCACCATAGACACATATACATAGATGCCTCATTAGCAGCTATTTCTATATGTAAGCCAATGTAAGTATATGTAAGGATTTATTTTGTCAAAAATTATAATTGCTAAACTAATAAAAGTTAGTATATTTTTACAACCAGTAACATTGAGTTAATACATATACCAAACCAACACATTCTCACCTGTGAAAGGTTACCCCATTTCTTTGGAAATGTAAATCTCCTATTTGTTTTACAACCAGAGGCTGCGCAATGTTGTTGCATCTTGGAAAACTCATTAGTTTTTACTGTGAGTGACAACAGCATTTAAAATGTTGGCCGTTCCGAAATGGCGGACACGCCGACCTGTCTGAAGCACTCAAATGTGGCATCTACGTATACATATCCATTGCATTCATGCCATGTCATAATTACCGTAATTACAAAATAACAACCCGTGATGTTCTACTCAGAGCTGTTCACGTCCTCAGACTCAGTATTATGAGCTTCTGTGGCCAACGGCAAACGTCAAAATGAATCTGCCACGTTCAGGTGGTACAGCGTTCACAAGGTAGAGCTCTCAGAAAATTCAGAGTTTACAAGTTGTAATTACAAGTTCTACAAAAACGTGAATGCTTTTTACAAGTCAGAATCTTATAATTATGGTAATTTCGACATTCCATGCGTTACAATTTTGTTACATCATAGTACGCGTGTATTGCACATGCACAGGCCGATTTTTTTAAACTGCACAAACTCTGTACGCTCAGGTCGCACATTCGCGTTGACAACACTGGCCTGTTGTTTCACAAACAAAAAAGAAACGGATTAGGCGCCAGTGTTGAATGAGTGCTAGCGTAAAGTGGTTAAGAGAAACACACAACTTTAGTTTCAATGAGTACAAAGACATTTTTATTAATTATAACTTATGGAGAGAAATGATACAGACTGGAAAAAGATTAAACTTTCTAGTGTGAGCCTGTGTGAGCGCTCTCTATCGGAGTATATGCATTCGGCTGTTCGCATATACTAAGTATACGCATAAAAACGAAATGTGCTTCTCTCTCCAAGTTAACTACAACTCCCGGCTTGTGTTTTCTCCTCACAGTTACTGTTTCTCTGAGATGGCCCCAGTGTGCGCTGTAGTTGGAGGTGTTCTTGGACAAGAGATAGTCAAGGTGAGATTTTGATCCATTTAAATGTCTATGCAAAATACATACATTTACAGGCACTCCCCCTGCACCATCTGTGAGCTATTGACATCACTATCTCCTCCTTCTTCCAACTTTAAGTTGAGTTGTGTTTAAGTTGAGTTTAGGGCTTCTGTGGGTTATCAAATGGGCACCCCCTTCCTCAATGTTTCATCGATTAAAACCCGACAATGTCAGCATGATGCAGGTGCTCCTCCGCCTCCCTCAATGCTCTGCCAGCTAACCACTTGCGACCCGTTCTAACCTACATGTCTGCCTGATGTACTCTTGCATCTTTACCATCTTTCAGCATCATAGCCTGCTGTGTTTTTGTTACCTTCTCCACTCTTCCACCACTGATGTTACTGGCAGCTGCAGCTCGCTGCCTGTGGTATACAGGCCTATGGAGCAGAAGCTCTTCTGAATGCACAACCATCTCCTTAGATAGTTCTTCATCTTCCATTCCAACCTCTCCACAGTAGAGACGGATACCTCAAAAATGAGCAGTGGCCAGAGCAATCTTGGTAGGACCCTATGCTGGTATCCTCAGGCCTTAAGGTATACTTCGTTTTCCGCGTTCTGCTCTGTCTCGCGCACAAGCCTTTCAAAGTATACTCCATTGGCCGTGAGCACGGAAAGACGCGTTCAGCGTGTGCTCACTATCTATTGGACTGCTGTTTCCAAGCACTCAAGTCACTTGCACATGTGCTGTTGTACGCGGACCGTCCACACGGTCTCAAAAATGGGGCTGCATGCGGACAAGGTTTGCAGGTATGGCCGAAGTATACTTTTGGCTTTATACTTGCCTAAAGTCTTGATTGTAGATTTGTTTACTGTAACCTTTTTTTTGTTCCATTTATACATGAAACGTGAAATGTGTTTCCTCGCTTTTTCCTCCTTCATATTACCTTTCAATCTGGTTCTCCACAAAACCACCCGCTTTCACTAGCTGCGAAAGTGATTTTTCTGATGAGGCACAGTGAGAAGCGTATGGCAGCTGCCCTCTCCATCAGAATCTGGGCTAAATCCAAAAGTTTTATCTGTTGATGGTGTGTTAATGCCAGAAATGACGAGGTAATATTCCGGTCACTGATGAAATCCAGCGGGGAGCGGTTGAAATCCTCTCATATGATTCCATAAACTGAATGAGATTAAATAACCCAAAGCGTAGTGATGTAATCAGTCAGTCTAGAGTGGATAATTACACCTGGATTATGGACAGAAAGAGGATCTCCTGTTGCATAGGCCATGTATAAACACAAAACCATTCTAGATACAGTAAATGCTAAACGTCAATATCTCTCTTAGAGGGTGATGTCATAGCCCAGAATGGGATGCGGTGGGGTCTTTGTGAGGGTGGGGATAAGGGCTGTGTGGGGTGATGGAGTGAACGCCATGGTCTCGGAGGCGGTGGCTGGGCAGGCCTTGAACCCACATGGCAGTGGAGTGAAGCCAGGCTGTCTCGCCATCTCCCTGCATGATGAAACAGGCTGCAATTCGCATATGGCTCTCTGTTCCTCGCTGCCCCTCGCCCATCAGTCTCCGTCGCCACAACAGAGAATGTGTCCGACGCGTTCGATCAAAGCAGTTAATTACAGAATTCAAGGTCTGTGGCGTCTGATGTGTCTGAAGGAGATTTGTTTGCATGTGTTTGACAGGCGCTGTCTCAGAGAGATGCTCCGCACAGGAACTTTTTCTTCTTCGATGGCCTGAAGGGCAGCGGGGTGGTCGACTACTTCGGATCCAAATAAGTGGCCTCCGGAGAACACGGAGAGATGTGTGGCGATGCATGTGTGCTCTCAAAACACCATGGAAGTTTATCCTCTGCCAGTGGCCGCAGGCATCAAAATCTGTCTTTTGGACAGTACCTTTGCGTCGCAGTATGCCACACATCAACTGATGCCAAGAGCGACAAGAACATTTTGTCCACACGCTCTTAAATATTCATGCGCACACATTTTTCACCAGGGTTATGTGATTTCTACGTTTTGTATTAAAATAATAAAAGGCCAATGGAAAAACATGTTTTGGATCGCTTCTTCAGTCATCGATTTCAACAATTTCCTTTAATCTGTTGCCTAAAGTCTCTTTTCTATGCAAAAAAATGAGGGAGACAACTTTAAAGGGAATTTAAAATGAATGCAGAAATGTTTAATGCTCCCTTGTGCCATTTATTTCTGAAAATTAAACCAAAACAAAATCCTCTCATTTGCACTCTGAAATGAGGAAGGTGATTTTTTGATACTTGTTGTTATTCTGACATTGTAGTGAAAGCCTGAGGCATATTTTGACGTATCTTGTCAGGTCTAGTTTTTTTTTTTTTTTTTGGATGACGTTCGTAACGGGAAGTTTTTTTTATTTTTTATTAGCTCATCCCAGGTATGTCATTTACTGGACTGGTACTGCAGGGTTTATAACCCTGTGGCAGGAAGGAACTCATATGTTTTGATTTTTTTGTTTTTGTTTTCCTAAAAGGAAATGATCCTGCCTGTCCAGTTAGAGGCAACGAGGAATGCTAAAGAACGTAATGTAACTTAAGATACGATTGATAGTCCAACCATATGTATTTAGGGAACCCACAGCCTCGTGTAATAGAACACACAGTACTAAATGTATCACATTTGTTCAGTTGACTTACAATTGAGATGTACTATGATCTTGTGACTGTGCTGCAGACATGCAAAATCAGGACTTCAGGCCTTAAATAGATAATAAACGTGCCTTTAATGACAACAGCATTAGTGAGTCATTCTGAGTCAGATGAGTAGACTGGTCAGACTGGTTAAGCAGGTGCTAAGTGGGAGTGGCAGCAAGTCTTGTAACCGTTCTTGATTTTATTTTTTAGGTTCAAGGAAAGCGCTGAAAGTGGAAACATGGGTTACTGGGTACCACTAATAGGCCAAACAAAAAAGATTGTTATCATTGCAGGTTTGAATCAACATGGAAAAGATTTTTAACTGTACTGTGCTAATAATAACAGCTGTTAAAGTTCACTGACAGGCAAAACTCCTACATCAGACAGGATGTCTCTACCAACATGTACCCGGTTATGTGGATGTTTTCAATGTAAAGTCTGGGTATTATGTTAAAATTTTGATTTAAAGACAAGTAGCCAAAAACAACAACATTAAAAAAATGTCAAATTTAATTCTAAAGACTGCATGAAATAAAAAATTTTTTTTTTTTTAAATCTGTTGAATGCATGTTATTTATCTTATTGCGAATTATTCATCAGTGCATTTATTTATTTATTTAACTTTTTTTTTTTTTTAACCTTTTTAATCAATACATTTTAAATCAATTAAAAAAAAAAACTCAATGTTGCTGTGAAGTGACAGTATTCTGTGTGGTGATATATGCTGGACTTCTCCAATCATTTGTGACCCTGGACCACAAAACCAGTCATAAGGGTCAATTTTTTTTTTAAATCAAGATTTATACATCATCTGAAAGCTAAATAAATGAGCTTTCCATTGATGTATGGTTTGTTAGGATATGACAAGATACAGTCAAAACAAAAATTATTCAGACATTTTTGTTATGTATTTTTACTTGTGGGTGCAGGACCCTATAGTTCATTTATGTAAGTGAGGATAGCAAAATAAAGTAAACTGTGACATATTATACCCAAAAATTCTTCATACAGTGGACTACAAGTAAAATTGATTAAAATTTGGAACCAAAAATTATTCAGACACTTTGACCTGACCATGTTTTGCTTAAGTGTTATCTGACATAATTAAGATAATTTTGTCTGACACAGTTTAACTCTGAGATCTTGTCATATTTTATTACCATTTTTTTAAACTATAGTGAATTAACTGTAATAATGAATGAAATGTTCAAGGTGTCTGAATACATTTTGGTTTGACTGTATATGGCCGAGATACAACTATTTGAAAATCTGGAATCTGAGAGTAAAAAAAAAATATTGAGAACTTTAAATTCCTTTAAAGTTGTCCAAATGAAGTCCTTAGCAATGCATATCCACACACAAAAATAAATTTGATATATTTACAGTAGGAAATTTACAAAATATCTTCATGGAACATGATCTTTACTTAATATCCTAATGATTTTTGGCATAAAAGAAAAATTGATCATTTTGATCCATACAATGTATTGTTGGCTATTGCTACAAACATACCTGTGCGACTTATGACTGGTTTTGTGGTCCAGGGTCACATTTAGTCTTTCTTAGTCAACCTCAAGCTCACATTCAGATCTGCCTCCATCCAATTAACAACGATAATTAATACCAAGTCCTGCCCTACATATTTTTTTCTTTCCGATAATCCATTTCACTCGAATGTACTTCACAATATGGATGAAAAGATCTGTTGCAAAATGATTTTGTAAAGCAACCTGCGCAGTCAATATTTTCTTGACTCGAGCACTCATTAAACTGAAACCAATATCCTTACACCTGTCACCTTAAAGAGTCAGCAGCAGATTTTATATTTATATTTGGTGTATTGTTGTTTATAGACAGAGCATTGACCATTTGACACATTATCAGCAATAGTTACAATTAAATTGCATCACTTTACAGAATGCGATGACTCACAAAATGTCTTTTCACAAGTCAAATGACTATAATTATGGACAGTTACAATTTATAATCAAATGGATTTCATTGGTTGTTTTAAACAAATATAAACAGTGTTTTCTTTTTCTTGGAAATGTCATTGGAGTACAAGTATTCATTTTACACCAAGATAATGAAGTATAGTAATGAAGTCCAATTCCTTAAGTACTTCACATCGCTGCCAGTGCCAATATAGTGAGAAATGAAACTGCAGCGCCAGCTGTAAAGAGACCCTGACTGATTAAGATCCACTGCTCTTTCTCTAGCTGAGGAGAGAGCAGGATTAATACGGACTCTGCGTTAAGCTCCTCGTTTTAATTAAGCAACCTTCCTCTTATCGTGAAGGAACCCCCAAGGCAAGACGTTCTTAGTTCAGAACAGATGTGTTGCTCCTGGCTATGAAATGCATAACCATGTGACAGGATAAAGAAGCCTCAAATGATCAACAACCCTTTTGGAAACACTGGTGAAGCCTGAATGGGCCTGCATGGGAAATGTTCTGGGCACACGCAAATCAGAGGATCCCAATCTTTTACATCTTGTTCAGATATGACTTGTGGTTTTCTCAGCGTGAGGACAGTAAAACAGTCCTACACTATATCAGATGAAACTTGCATAAGAAAAGGTTTTTGTTCATTTAATGCAGGTCGAAGATACCTTAATGAAAAAAGAGACCAGGAGCAGAGACCTCTATTGAATATTATCTTAAACTGTGTTGCATTTTAGGCCTGGCCTATAAAAACATGCATATAGTACCATATTAATGTATTTGTATTTAATATATAAAGTTGTGTATTTGTTTTGATGGGTACAATCAATAAAATAATCATTATTGATGTACAGTTGAAGTTGAATTAATATAGTGTTTAACTGTATTTTTTTTTTTTTAAAGAAACAATTGTTTTAAAAATTAAAAATGGTGTTGAAGACCACTTACCCTAATATATAGGCTATGGGGATTGCATTGGCTTTACTGACTTTTGAACAGCCATTATGGCTAGTTTTAGAAAATTGTGTATTTTAAATGAGTTTGAGGATGTCTGTTAAAAAAAGAAAAAAAACACATCAAAACACGTTTGTAATTCTCGTATTTATTGAAAATGGTAAGGGAAAAAAAACAATACAAAAATTCATGTAGAAATTTTACATCGAAAATTCCAAACGACAAAAGTACAAAGCTAGAAAATGTGTTTGACATGAGTTTAGTGTAAATCTGACAGTACAATGTAAAACATTTTCATTTGGTTAAACTTAGAAATAAAAGTTCACCCACTGCCTTAAAAATGTGAGTTAACTCAACTTGAAGATAACATTTGTTACAGTTTAAATTTTAACTTAAAGTAATGCATTGTCTTGACTATTTTTGAGTTGAAACAAAGGTTATTTTCAAGTTGAGTTTACTCACATTTTATAAGGCAGCAGGTGAACTTTCATTTCTAAGTTTAACCAGCTGAAAATGTTTTACAGTGTACAAATAAGGCCTTTCTGCATCAGAGAACACGTGTATCGATGACAAGTCACAAGGTGGCCACAGGAAGGAGACCACACAACTGTTTTACAGGAAGTCATGAGACAGGCAGCCACAGGAAAGGAATCTCTGCTCCACAATATACCATAAAAACTCTGTTCGACGTAGCCAATGCAAACAGAAATGAGTGGTTAAAGGAGTTTTCCCACCGACAGGCCACAGTTTTTCAAATGTGGTTTCTGAGGGGAGTGCTTGAAACCCATAGGCTAACAGTGTTATGTATCTGTAAAAGGCCCAGATAGACCTGTATCTGACACGTTGATTCATAAGCCCTATTAAGACGGCAGTTGTTTCTCATGTGGACGTCTGTAAAAATAAATCTGAATGGCACCTCAGTGATAAAACTTGTGCATTCGGTTGGGGATTTATTCAGTTCTGTAATCCTACGAAACCGGAAACGCGCTACTCACGTGGTCAGGCGCATAAATAAAATGTCATACGCTTGAAATATTACGAATAAATGTATATTTAATTTAATAAGAAAATTATATCCTATTATTTAAATCTCCTGTTTAAGAATAGGAAAATAGACACGCTATAGTTGAAATTTTATCTCAAAATGATGGATGTAGTTTAAAAAAACTTATAAATTTGCAGAAATAAGTTAATGCAACCTCTATTTTAGGCCTACATAAGGTAAACATAGCTGCTTGGCTCATGTTTTTAATGTATAAATGTATACAATACATATTTTGAAATTGTATTGCATACCTGTTTCTGCCATAACGTCTCATTTCAAATGCTTATGTGCTTTTCTTTTCTACAGATTCTTCTTGACAGTTCCCACTCGCTGTAGGGCAGCGGGTGGAAGAGGAAAAATACTGACATTCTGGTTCAGGGGCCGTTCATACTGAACGCGTTTTTCCATTCGACTGCACTATTTTTCCATTGTTTTTCAATGTAAACACGCGCTAGCATCTCACGACTTTTGTAGCGTATCGCGCGACACGACATTTTAAAAACGTGGCGCTCAAGTTAAAAGAAGTTCAGCTTTTAAAAATGTGTCTACTTGCGCCTATTTTCATTCCACTGACCTGCAAAAAAGCAGCAAAAAGCGTTCATGTGTGAACCAGCCCTTACAACTTTTTTTAAGTCAGTACATAAAAACGTAGATTGGAATTTGGCCTACTTTAATACCAAAAAGTAAGATCGACTGCCCCTGACACTATCTTAACATAGTGGCTGTTTATGCAACTGGCCCCTGGATTCGGACGTCAATGAAATCACAGACTAACCCCCATAAATGCTGAAAATAGCTTACGTTCCCATGAGAAAGAATTGCTGCCTGAAGAGGGCTATAGAGAACAAACTTGTTCAAGTATGATTGAAGTTTGGCTCAGTTTAGTCCTTTTTGTATACAAATAAGTTACAGCAGAAAATACACATGGATTTTTCTCACAACCTTCAGAGAGATATTTGGTCCATAGAACACAACACTAATGCATATATCTCCATGCTTATTTAATCCACTTGATCATTGCAGAAAATGAATATTTTTATCAATAACAAATCATCAAAAGTACAAATGATGGACATACAAAATAAATTAGCTTGTGCTTCTCAAATATTTATTTGAGAATTCTCTATGAAAAGTACATTTTATGGAGATTTTCACTTATTTTTTACAGGGCTCCTAAATAAATTGCAAATAGGTAGAAATCCACTGGATTTTAGAACAACTGCTTCCAGTGTTGGTCCAAAAAAATTTTTTCCAGAACAAAACAAATATGAAACCGAAAAAAGGAACTTAATGTTAAGTACTTTAAGGTCATTTCATCAAAATATACAAAACACATAAGAAACAAAACTCCCTGTTTATTCTATCCTGTCCTTTTTTCTCACAACATATGTACATGCTTAATCCATACAAATATTAACACTGCTCTCCAGCCATTTTGATAACTAGTGGTCTGGCTTTTCCACAAGGCTTCCAGCCTCACTCCTGTACCTCCATTGGAGGTGACCAATATTTGAATTAAGTGGCAAATTTGTGTCCCGAAATGTGTAGATTCAGGTAGGGGGCAACAGGGTCGGTTTACCCGCACACCATCTGCTGATTGTCCCTGATGGCTTTAGTAAAGGAAGGGTGTTAGCAAGGCACGATCCAACTGTGCTCCATGAGCATTCCATTATCTCGATAATTATCGCCCGTTTTCCATTAATGGTGTGTGGGTGCGCACCCTGCGCCACTGGTGACTGATAGTGCAGCGCAGTTATTGCTCCTGTAAGGCAACTGAGAGGAAAGCCCATGACACATAATGCACTTCTGGGCCCGAGGCGCTATGCAGATCTAATCACTCTGTTTGTTAGAGAGTGAGCCGGCTTAATGTAACTTCTCAGCATTGCAGTTAAAGTTGCAAAGGAGTTTGCAAACACGCCGAGAGTCACGCTTTCCTACTGACGTCTATACCAGGACACACGCTTCAGTCACTATGCTACATGAGAATTCATGAAAAAAAGATGTACAAAACAAACAAACAAACACAGATTAAGAACCAAACATGACATCTGATCCTGCAGAAAAGTCCCAGAGTCTTTAAGTGGTCGGCAGGAGAGCGCCTGCACTCCTCCTGTGACGTAACCCGTCTATTTATCTGAGCCCGTGCTGGTAGAAAGCATTGATGGTGTCGGCGACGAAAGTGACAAGCCCGTGGTACAGGCCTCTCCAGTTGTGCCAGTGTGGGACAGCATTCTGAAACAAAAATGAGAGAAGAATGAGCTCATCATGTGTTTTATGCAAAAGTGAAAGGGAACATAAGAGTCACGAAAAACTTGTTTTTGTACATTGCAAAGCACTCAGGGACTGTAAAATGAAACAGCTGACCTACTTAGATTTCAGATTTTGCTCTAATCATCTGCCTACCTTTGTGAAAAAGAAGTACACTTAGCCTATTTTTAAAAAGAGTACATATTATGGAAATAATTTACTTTAAAAGAATACATCTAAATTGGAACATTCAGACCGAATGCAATGATTGGACAAATATTTTTTTGGTCCTGGGTATTCCACAGAAGATATATGTACATTTATTTGAATATTTAGACGACTTTTATTATTAGTTGCTATCAGAATGTGGAGTTTTAACCAGTATAACAAAAACTTACCCTACCTTTAAGTGCATCTTTATATGTAATTTCATAATTATTTCTATAGTCTTTAAAATATGGTTAAAGTGTACTGCCAAATGTACTGACATGTCAATGTCATTTCTATTGAAACTTGTTTATGCAATTTAGTACATTTAAAATATATATTAACTTTAAATATAACATTGAACAACACACTACAGTTAAAATTATAATCAAGTACTTTACATGTGGTTTAGTATCTTATTCCACAAATCAAAATAAGTGACCTTCTTTAAAGCATGACAAAAGATTATTAAAACTTTACGATTTAAAATGTACTTTAAAGTAAAACTTACAAAGAAGTGCAATTAAGGCATGAAAGTGTACTCTTTTTAAATACACACTTAAGTGGTCTTTTATTTTATTTATATGACATTAAATACAGTTTTTTAACAATATACTTGAGATTTGAAGTACACTACAAAGTGCACATTCAATACTATTAAGAACTTCTTGTAAATACTATTAAATACTTCTTTTATGTCACAAGGGTATGAAGCAAAAGACTCTGGCAAAGTCGATTTGAGGTCTATGCTTTATTTCCTTCCCCGTTTGAAAACTGAATTTCGAAACTTTTGCTTTGTGTAATTAGCTTTTTCCACCTCTTCTATCCTACAGCAGCCATGTGGTAATTGCTTCAAGTTTTTTGACGATGTGTTTGAGTGGGAGTGTGTGTAACAAGGTTTATGTGTACGTGTGTGTGCATAGACACAAGGTGGGGTGAGGCAGTCCCAGACAGACAATGTCTGCACAGAGGAGCGCATTACTCGTCAACAGCTGCTATGAGTCATCCACTAAAAATAACTCTTAATGGGGGGGAGAGAAGGGAAAACAAGAAAGTGACAGTGAAAGAATGAGCTAAACGCAGAGAAAGATGCAAGATGGGTAATATTGACACAATATTGAGAAGGTCAGGGTTACTACATCTTTCGACTGATGAATTTCCAATATAAAAACGCATATTCACAATAAAATTTCAAGTTTTTGTTAACAGGATAAACTATTATGCTAATGAACATGTTCATTTAAAAGCTCAAATATTAACTAATTAAATTAAAACAAAATTTATTAAAATCATTTGTTAATTGAGTAAACATTACTTCAAGTAATAACGCAAGTAAACAGTACTAAAGAACAAAGAAATATAATAAGAACCAGTGTGGTTTTCTTGTCAATATTGTTGCTTAAATATTTTTTATTGACATAATAGACAACAGAATGTCTTTTAGGCTTCATTTATGCTGCACAGATCCAATATTTTGGAACATATCCAATCTTTTTGCCATCAGTTACCTAAGACAAATCAAAAGCTGACAATGAGTAATACTATATAATATTTTAAATTCTAAAATAACACATGAAATTTATTTATATATATATATATATATTAGAAATGTATATAAATGACATTTTTTTTATTATATTTTATTCATTTCCATGATT
>RJVU01057378.1:975033-1000416 GCA_003731715.1 Anabarilius grahami
TATATTATATAAAATATTGTAATAAAATATTATATTATAAAAACATTTTTTATATAATTACATTTGTTTAATATATTTCCATAATATAATAAAAAATGTTTATTAACAAATTATATTTACTATAGAAATTACATTTTTAAAGATTTGATTAATTTCCATGATTTTAAAATTTGAATGAGGATCCCTGGAAGGTATGAAAATGGGAATTTGTCTTCATTGTCAGAAGAGATGAAAAGGAAGTTGGAATGCAAGAGCATAAGCAGGGCTGTAACCACCATAGACATTGAGGGGGATAAGTCCCCCCAATAATTAGAAATGGCCCCCAATATTTGATATTATTAAGTTGGCTTTGAAAAAGCCAATTTACTGATATTGTACTTAAGCTTATTATTATTCTTCTTAGACTAANTTCTTGCTCTGCTGCACTCCATAACACAGCACTCTGTACGTTACATTTTTAGTCTGGTCTGCCTCAGAGTTCTAACAGCGCTCGTCAATGTCAAAATGATTGAGATGGCCAATCAAATCAAAGTAGGCAGGGTCCCCCAACTGTTCAATACATGGTTACAGCCTTGAGTCTAAGAGAAAGTGTCTGGACAACTGAAGGCTTAAACTACAGGAGGGACCAAAGAGGACAAGGAACAGAGAGAAGTGATTGAGTTCAAGAGGGTGGGAGGAGGATCTGTGGTCCGCTGGTCTCACATGTTACGGCGAAAGAGAACGGTACTTGTGAGCATGCATACTGCACAATCACACACTGAGCTTTTGTTGCACTTCTCCGTTTAGGGAAGTCCCTGTCATGTCATTCTGCCGGCCACAGTAAACAGAGCCTTCATCCAGTAAAAACACACTGGTATCAGAGTTCAACGAGGCCACACGACAGGTCACAGATTTCTGCACATGACCGTGCCAGCAGCTGCCTCAACGAGACATACTTGGTTTTATTACATTGCGTGTGTCGGTGCAGGTGTGTTTGCATGTGCGGGAAACTGGAACAAGTGTGTAAAAGCAATTGACTCTTACTGAAAATGAGGAAAGTGGCGCACACACTTAAAAATAGGTAAATAAAAGAGCGGAGAGCTGCACGCTAAGGCAAAGCAGTGACGTCATGTGTGTTTTTCTGAGGAGAGAAGGGGGAGGTGGGTTCAGTCGGGGGGGAGGGGAGATTAGCCTCTGTTTACTTCTGCTCGCTTCACAGACTAGCTCCTCACGCGATACAACAGGGATCCAGAGCGGGGAGAGGGAGGGAGGGAAGGTTATTAAGTTCAGCCACAACTGGAAACTCGATTCCAGTCACAACACTCACTACAGGATTGTGAATATCATATTGATCCATTTACTAGAAGACCCACTGGAGGCTACATTTGTGCACGCCCTGCCACACTCGCTCATATTACCAAACAGAGAATGACCTGTACGCGCCTGTTAACTTTATCACACTTAATGACGCTTTAAGACACATGCAGTGGCATATTTAAACTGTTGCAACTAGACAAAGTGATCCTTACCCTCTGAAGAAAAACTGCATTCATCTCGTCCCCGATTGTCCTCAGCTTTAAGGCCACCCGTTCCACGGTTCGCTCTTCCAAGCTGGGATTGTCCTCACTGGTAGAGCTGCCGGACGAGTCTTCTGAGGAGCTTGAGTGGTCTCCTACCAAATCCGGCAGGGGAAGCAGTCTCTCTCTGGGGCTGGAGAGTTCCTGTTCTGTACCTAAATAAAAACAATAAGAGTACAAATAATTTATTGATTGTACACAATTCCCTATTACAAACCTTGAATAGATGAGTGTACATAATCATTCAAAAAAAGATTTTACATTTCTTTCAAGGTAAAAAGTATCTTTTATTTTACAAATATGAATTTTATGAATTACATTTTTGGGGAGTCGCACAACATGAAATTTTACAACATGAACCTTGTCTTTAATAAAAATCCTTGTCTAAAATAAGTTATTTTAAGAGACTTATTGACCTTGTATGATTATCATATCACTTCCTGTTTTTTTGGGGTTTTTTTCCCCCAACATGTTTGTGTGTTGGCACAGCACCACATGGTTATGATATGGTAGACAAAAATGTATATTTATAAAAAAAAAAAAAATCATATCACCCTAACATTTTTGACCTTATGACTTTTAAAAAGCATTAAAAATTATTCATTATTAATTAATGAATTAATCTAAGTTTAATTAGGACATTAAAAATGCATGGACGTCCACAGGCCCTCCTGATAATGAAGATTACGTCACCTGGACAGTGCGCGGAACAGGCGGCTGAAGTATACTTTGGGTTTTAATCGTGTTCCTCAGCTAACTGCAACACCACTTCAGGGTTAGGTCACTTCAGAATAAAAATTTCCTGATGATTTACTCACCCCCATGTCATCCAAGATGTTTATGTCTTTTTTTCTTCAGTCGAAAAGAAATTAAGGTTTTTGAGAAAAACACGATTTTTCTCTATATAGTGGACTTCAACAGTTACCAATGTGTTGAAGGTCCAAATTGCAGTTTCAGTGCAGCTTCAAAGAGTTCTACACGATCCCAGATGAGGAATAAGGGTCTTATCTAGTGAAAATCTGTCATTTTCTAAAAAAAAAATATATATATTTATACACTTTTTAACCAAAAATGCTTGTCTTGCACTGCTCTTCGATGCGCCATGCATTATGTAATCACGTTGGAAAGGTCACGTGTGACACAGAGGAGAAAATGAGATGGAGTACTTTCGCCTAACTTCAAAATCTTGTTGTTTTACCTTATTTTTTGTAAAGGATGTTTGGTTTAGGCTTTGCATGTTTGCTTTGTAGACATCGGATCAGTACTCTCGCCTACGTCAAGCGTTACCTTTCCAACATGATTACGTAACGCGTGGAGCGTCAGTTAAAATGACCGATCGTTTCACTAGATAAGACCCTTATTCCTCGGATGGGATCATGTAGAGCCCTTTGAGGCTGCATTGAAACTGCAATTTGGACCCGTTGGTCCCTAGTGAAGTCTACTATATGGAGAAAAATTCTGGAATGTTTTCCTCAAAAACCTTAATTTCTTTTCGACTGAAGAAAGAAAGACATGAACATCTTGGATGACATGGGGGTGAGTAAATTATCAGGAAATTTTCATTCAGAAGTGAACTAATCCTTTAAGAGTGCTGTTTGTATTTAAGGACTAATTAATCATGTGGAATTTATCCATTGAAAGTTGTCATTTGTTGTCATACAATCTGGTAGTACTGTCAAACTAGTACCCAAGTTCATTTGAGGTTACTACTTTGAGTAAAATTGCCACTGGCACAATGTTAACAGTATTCTCATAACAAAACCGAGATTTATGGGCCTGTTACATGGGTTCAGTCGAGGTCAATATTATTTAAACAACCATTTAACACAGGCAGACATGCAAAGGATTGGGTAATCTAACCAAATACATTTTCAACAGAGATTACAATAGCAGTGAGATTTCATATGCAATGGTGTGCCAAATTCTCTATTTGTTTAAGTAACTTTTGTAAGCGTGTTGAGCCACAATGGTTGTTCTGTTAGGTCACGTTATGGTCTATTTAACATTCATATTATTGTTTAGGTGACAGAAGGAAAGCGACAATATGTATCACCTCTGAAGGAGTACTGCTATTTTAACATGGCATAACGTCCCGCAATCTTCTAGCTTCTTAAAGTCAGCATGAAATCAAAATGGGCAATTCATTATTTTATGGGATATTGCAGTGTTTTTTTAATAAATGATTTATGTGTGCAGTGTGCACATCATTATTATTTTTTATATTAATGTGCCCTCATAATCTTTAATCGAAATAACTCTCCAATAAACAAAATCAAGTCCCGTCCTACATTTTTTCTCATTGAAGAGGCCAATTCACTCGGATACATGTCACAATAGGGACGAAAAGAGAAATGCAACTTCCGTTTCATGCCAACTTTAAGAAATGAAGTGTGGACTTCCTAACCTTCTGTGACACCTGGCAACCAAACACGAACAGCGAATAGCTAGCACACTTTAAAATCCCAGTCCCCACCTCTCAGACTTGTGCCTTTTTAAAGTAAACCTTCATTGTTAGTCTTTTGTGAATAAGAAGTAGCATACCTTTAAAAAGAGTGCTTATTACAGAAATGATAAACTTTAAAAGAATATATTTAAGTGTGAATTAAACATAATGTTGTTGAATACTTAAATGCATTATATTTACAATTAAATGAAAATGTATTGTTCTTTTCTTAACAACTTAAGAACATCTTTATGGCCTGGTTTCACAGACAGGGCTTAGGTTAAGCCAGAAGTAGGCCTTAGTTCAATTAGGACATTTAAGTAGCTTTTAAAAATGTACCATAGAAAAAAAAAACATTACTGGTGTGCAGGGTTGCCAGGTTTGCGTAACAAAACCAGCCCAATTCCTATTCAATACCCGCCCTATCACAGCCAAAACTAGCCCAATCGCATTCCGTGTAATGTTTTGACTAAATATATAAAAAAATAATAAAAAAAAGACTAAAATCAATCTCTTTTTTTAATGCTACAAGTGAATTTAGGCACTGCAGCATTATAATGTACAGTATGAAAAATGAATATTCATTTACAAATTAACTAAACATTCCATTTAAATTATTGGTGTTTTTAAAGATTTATTTTAAGTGAGCTTTTTCTTGTTTTGTGCACTGAGAAAATGTCTCCGTGCAGGAGATTAGTGCCGCAGCCATGAGAATCTGCTGATCCTCGGTGCAGGTGACTTGAGAAAGCGGGAGTGCTGGGTTCTGGCTTGTTGCCAGGGTAACTGCAAGCCGGTGCAGCCTGAGCTGAGATCCAGCCATTGGTGGACAGGAATGAAGGGTGGGCTGGGATAGGGTGGACAGTTGGAGGACAGGGAGGGACCAGGGACAGGCTATCAGCCAGTGAGGAAAGCCTTTTAAGGAGGAGTGTCAGCAGAAGTGTCCGATAAGGTTAACTGATAGCTAAAGTTAGTTTAAAACATGAAGAATAGACAGCGTAAGGAGAGAGAGAGACCACAACATTGAGATGATGTGTGATTCTCTGTGACATGCTGCCACTGTGGACTGAGCAGCGCTTGACAGGAAGCCAACAGCAAAGAACATGTCTAAACATGTCTAAACAGAGCTCTCTGACTGGGGAGGGGCGGGCAGTCACATCTGCTGCATTTTAACCCTTGGAGTCAAAGCCATTGATTTCGTCTTCTGAATCTCATTTAAATATATTATGCTAATGATTTCCACCAATGCACATCGCATAAACATCAATTCAGCAGCATGATCACTATGTTGCAGTGCCTTACCTGTATTATCCCTGAGAAGACTGTCCTGCTGCTGGACACTGTCTGAGCTGAAGGCATCTTGTGTGGGGACGTGGGGTAGTGGTGCGGAGACAGTGCTGGTCTGCGTGGCAATGGTTCGGTGTCGGTGGCAGGGCTGGATGATGCTGCCGCTCGGCCAGGCATCCTGACGCAACACCTCCATCCTGCAGCTGTTTGGTGCTCCGGGGTTGCGATCATCCACCCTGCTTTCCATCTCTGGTCGGGCCATACCAGTTACAGCCTTGACATGAGAAAAGCAGAAAAGTGTTATAAAAATGTTTGAATGTCACCTGTTTTGTTTAAAAATGCAGGTGGACACAAATGACATCATATGTAATTGCATGCAAATTAAATTTTAAGGGGAATGCTGTCAAAATTGTTTAATTCTTTAGCCAAAAATAAAGATGAAAATAAATGTGCACTCATTTAGACTTAATGGAATTAATAATGATAATATGTAAGTACATTTCAGAAAAGAAAAACAAATCAAAACATCCTCAGCCCAAAATAATGATGAAAATAAATTTGCACTCATTTAGACTTCATGGAATAAATAATAATAATAAAATGTAAGTAAATAAAAAAAAACATCCTCAGCCCAAAATAAAGATTAACATAAATTTGCACTCATTTAGACTTAATGTTAATATTAAATAAATATTATTATTATAAATAAAAACAAATATTATGTATTGAATATTAATTATTATTAATAGTAACAATAATGTACGTACATTTAAGAAAATCAAAAAAAAATTTCTTATCTGACCTAGCAACCTATATTTTGAGCGTCCACACGATGGCAGAAACTGCAGCCTCGTGCTCACGGGTGTGTTTGTAAACAAATCCGTGCACGCGATGTCACAGACAGCTTCTCGCGCTCTAACACAATCTTACGCTAAAGTGAGTCTCTCTAACACTCAGTGCATTTAAAAAGTTTCATTCCACTGGAATACATATTCAATTTTCCTAATTACGACACTGACTATGATTTTATCGATTTTTCTCAATTGGCAACAAGGGCTTATGTTGTAAAAGTGGAAATTGTGAAGCGTCGGAAAAGTGGCACCTACAAACAGACAGCCGGTGACTTGTTGAGTGATGCAAGCTTAAAGATTTGAAGAGGTGGACGTTTTTGGAAACTGACAGTTCTTTGATATACAGCAGAGTTTAAATACTTGTTTTATTATCCTCTACAAATACCCGACGGATATATGTAGTAATAGAACATGAACGTTACGTGTTGTACAAAAATCACTTCTTCCACAAGCAGGTAGTTCTGTTTTGCAAAATGGTAGCTGGTTTTTAGTTTGGTCTAAGACGGTCCAAGCTGTTTATTTATTGGTTGACCAGCTACCAGTTCCAAAAACCAGCTTGACTGACCACCTGGTAGCTGGTCTAGCAGCTTGCACCTGAACAAACGAGCAGCCCGGACCAGCTAGAAACCAACTGTATTCCAAAACACAGTTTCCGTCATAAACTGGATTTTTTTAAGCAGGGGAGGAAAACATCAAGCCCAATTTTTACACAAACTGTAAAAAATGGTAACGTTGTTGGCTAAAATATCTATTTCTAAGTTACCTGATCTAATCCTTAAATGATTTTTATTCGTGTAACCTAATGCACTCCGATTCTGTCATTTACCTAAATAGTATTTTTGTGCATAATGTGCCACATCTACTTGCTCCCAAATAAGTGCTTTTTTCCTCCGATGCCTGCAAACAACAAAGAGATGCAACAAGAATAATAACACATTTATGCTTACCTTCAAAAATGCGTTGTAAGTCAGTAGATGTTTTTCCAGGGCTGTTGTGCTCTGACACCAGATATGTGTCGTGCTTCAAAATCACTTCGTGAAATGTCCGTTCATGTTATTCCACAAACTGTCGGAGAGAAAAACGCTGCCAATTCATGGGATTCGTAATTAGTCGTGTGCTCGTGAGGTTGTAAACTGTAGGGTTATGATGACAGCAAGTTGCTTTCACTCCCGCGAAGTGCTCGCTTTAGGCCACACCCTCTACTGAGAGTCTCATAACAAGTCCTGACATGCTCATCAGGGGCGTGGCGACAGTCCGAGTCTACACACACACACACACACACATAGAGCGAGCAGTCAAGACAGCACAGGAACCAGCAGCTCTTACACGCCCACTGTTGTTTGTTTATTGGCAATACGAGTAGCGTTCCTGTAGTATGTACTGAGTGTGCTGTATTGCGATGCGTACTGAGATCTTGTCGATGACTGTCAGTCTGTCAGTTTGCAAAGTACTTTATTGGAACCGTTTTGCAGAGAATATTGCATACAGCATTAATACAAGAAAGTGACATAATATAGTAAAAACAACAACAACTATGTTGTCAAAAACAACATAGAATGTGCCTCACATTCAAAGCAACAAGTTTAAAGGGTAAGTTCACCCAAAAATGTAATTTCTGTCATTAATTACTCACCCTCATGTCGTTCCAAACCTGTAATACCCCATCTTCAGAACACAAATTAAGATATTTTTGATTAAAACCGAGAGGTATGTGACTCATCCATAGACAGCAATATAATCAGCACTTTCAAGGTCCAGAAAGGTACTAAAGACATCGTTAAAACAGTCGACGTCACTGCTGTGGTTCAAGTGGCCCAAAAACAAAACAAAAAAAACAACATTCATCAATATCTTATCTTTCCTGTCATTATCCATATGTAGGTGACGCAGTAAGCACAGTGAAGGCTTCTGTGTTTACGTATCAATGCCGGCTCAGTATCGGCCAAAGCTGTTCACGTGAGCAGCATGACACATGCGTGTGATCCAGCCAATAATGAGTCGGCGTTCTGGCGTAGAACCTGGAAGTGCTGGACGTAAACAGCGTATGAGAATGACACAGAAGAGAAGATATTGTTAAAGTTATTATTATAAGTTATTCTTTTTTTGTTTTGTTTTTGTGCACAAAAAGTATTCTCGTCACTTCATAAAATTAAGGTTGAACCACTGCAGTCACGTCGACTGTTTTAATGATGTCTTTACTACCTTTCTGGACCTTGAAAGTGTTGATTATATTACTGTCTATGGACGAGTCATAAACCTCTCGGATTTCATCAAAAATATCTTAATTTGTGTTCTGAAAATGAATGGAGGTCTTACGGGTGTGGAACAACATGAGTAATTAATGACAGAAAATTCATTTTTGAGTGAACTAACTCTTTACGTTTAGTGTACAATTAGTGTACACCTTCTGCCTGATTCCTGAAAAATATTAAATATGTATAGTTGTCATTTTTTTAATGCACTTTTAACCCTCTGATGCTTGATCCCCACTTTAAAAGATTGATTACATTTGGCCCTATACTTGTAATATATATATATATATATATATATTACACAATATACTTATATATATACATATTCTTATGCCATTATGACAGCAAACATTCAACATGGCTGACTTTGCCTCTAACTTATACAATAATGTGACAAATTACTATAAATAGGCAATTAAAAATGCATGCATGTTGTGCTTGTTTTTGTTTATTTTGCAACACTGAGGAGAAGAGAAACCTATGAAAAAATACATTAAATATGTAAAGAATATAAATGAAAACATATTATTAATGTTTTTTTTTCTTCATACTTTAGTAATATCAGACTTCATACTCAGATTTTAGGTTCAAATGTCCTGTATGCACATCAAATATTATAATTCACCCACAGAAAATTTTTTTGCTATTTAATAAGCAGCATTTTTTATTCTATTATTTTATTTTTATTTTATTATTTTTTCTCAGAAATATTATTATTATTATTTATTCCTTTGTGATTTAATACGNGCATTTTTTATTCTATTATTTTATTATTTTTTCTCAGAAATATTATTATTATTATTTATTCCTTTGTGATTTAATACGACTCTGTGCTACTATGCAAATTTAAGAAGCGTCTATCGTTCAACATTCACAAATAAAACATAAAAACTTGTAATCGAAACAATAGGGTATATAGTAATAAAAACAAAAATCGTTAGTCTTTTGCTCTTTAACACCAAACAGTTGCTAATCATCTATATAGCGCTGATAACGAACGAAAGCTAACAAACCTAGTCGGTTTAATTATGCTAGTTGAATACGGAATTCCCCCGTTTCATCCCCTTTGACCTTTGTCCATCAGCTTCCGACTGCATCCATTGTTTAAATGCAGATGTCGTGCGCATGGTGGAGAGCTAAGCTGCATAGATGGAGACCTCCTGAGTCCTGCCCCACAGCAGATGAAGGACTGTGTGGAGGGGAATCCCCACGCAGGTACATGTCTGGGCATACAGCCCTAAGATGGCATCTGTCGCCTCAATGCGTAGTTAGTGGTATTGACATGAAATTCATTATTTTATACAATCTGATACTGTTAATAGTGGGTTTTCATAGAAATAAATAAAATGAATATAGATAAATATACAAGTAGTATTGTAAAAAAATAAAATAAAATATTTATTAATAATTATGTTATTAATATTGTAATGTGGAGGTTTCAGAAATGAAGGAGAGTTATGTACAGTGCTAAAACTATAGTTTGTGTCAGTGTTTATTTAAAAACACCCAATTATGCAGAATATAAGATGTCATGTATTTAAGGCGAGACACCCCAGGTGAATAGGGTAAAAAAATTAACTAATAGATATACTACCCCAGGTGATTGATTATATTAAAAAATGCAAACATTTTTTGTATTACAAGTTTTCTAAAATGTAATGTTTAAATATTCAAATGAGGCGTTATCTAATTAAATATGCGCTAATTTGCATACATTTCTAGAACAAAAATCTGAATATTGGATGACGTCAGGTTCACAGTTCTCCTTTAATTTTTTGGACATATTAAATTCAAAGGTTTTTACGGAGGGAATTTTGGATATCTCTTTTTATCACTCCTTTTCACCATTTTTTTAGGAATAAAATGTTGTATAAAATCAGGCAAATTATATATCAACAAATCCCTCTGTAAAAACCTTCAGAATATAGTTAGGAATAAAACTCTAAAGTTTTGTGTATATAAGTATATAAGTGAAAAAACTCATTTTGAGAAAACGGCCTTTAAAGATATTTACTGTAACTGAAATCTATAGATGCAAATAGATAAAGTGCTATAAAACATACACTTAAAAGTGTATTTTGGATGTTTTCTTTCCACCAGTCTGAAAAAACACTTTATGAAAATCCAAAAGGTGCAAAATCTCAAAATTGACAGGTGCCTGAAAAAAGAGTGTTTTTGCCTGTAGTGTCTCCCCTTAATTGATGAGTTGTCAGTACAATATATAGCAATACAATATATACAATATAACATTATGACCACCTTCCTAATATTGTCTTAGTCCCCTATTTGCTGCCAAAACAGCCCTGACCCGTCGAGGCATGGACTCCACTAGACCCCTGAAGGTGTGCTGTGGTATCTGACACCAAGATATGTTTGTTCAGCACATCCCACAGATGCTCGATTGGATTGAGATCTGGGAAATTTGGAGGCCAAGTCAACACCTTAAACTTCTTGTTGTGCTCCTCAAACCATTTTTGCTTTGTGGCAGGGCGCATTATCCTGCTGAAAGAGGCCACAGCCACTAGAGAAATACCATTTCCATGAAAGGGTGTACATGGTCTGCAACAATGCTTAGGTAGGTGGTACCTAAAGTAACATCCACATGGATGGCAGGACCCAAGGTTTCCCAGCAGAACATTGCCCAAAGCATCACACTGCCTCCGCAGGCTTGCCTTCTTCCCATAGTGCATCCTGGTGCCATGTGTTCCCCAGGTAAGCAACACACACGTACCCAGCCATCCACATGATGTAAAAGAAAATGTGATTCATCAGACCAGGCCACCTTCTTCCATTGCGCCGTGGTCCAGTTCTGATGCTCATGTTCTCACGCTTTCAGGGGTGAGCATGGGCACCCTGACTGGTCTGCGGCTATGCAGCCCCATACATATATATGTCAGTATCTCACAGAAGTGAGTACACCCCTCACATTTTTGTAAATATTTTATTATATCTTTTCATGTGACAACACTGAAGAAATGACACAATGTAAAGTAGTGAGTGTACAGCTTGTATTACAGTGTAAATTTGCTGTCCCGTCAAAATAATTCAACACAGCCATTAATGTCTAAACCGCTGGCCACAAAAGTGAGTACACCCCTAAGTGAAAATATCCAAATTGGGCCTAATTAGCCATTTTCTCTCCCCAGTGTCATGTGACTCGTTAGTGTTACAAGGTCTCAGGTGTGAATGGGGAGCAGGTGTGTTCAATTTGGTGTTATCGCTCTCACTCTCTCATACTGGTCACTGGAAGTTCAACATGGCACCTCATGGCAAAGAACTCTCTGAGGATCTGAAAAAAGAATTGTTGCTCTACATAAAGATGGCGTAGGCTATAAGAAGATTGCCAAGACCTTGAAACTGAGCTGCAGCACGGTGGCCAAGACCATACAGCAGTTAACCAGGACAGGTTCCACTCAGAACAGGCCTCGCCATGGTCGACCAAAGAAGTTGAGTGCACGTGCTCAGCATCATATCCAGAGATATGATCCATATGCCACACACTGCATCAAATTGGTCTGCATGGCTGTCGTCCCAGAAGGAAGCCTCTTCTAAAGATGATGCACAAGAAAGCCCACAGACAGTTTGCTGAAGACAAGCAGACTAAGGACATGGATTACTGGAACCATGTCCTGTGGTCTGATGAGACCAAGATAAACGTATTTGGTTCAGATGGTGTCAAGTGCATGTGGTGGCAACCAGGTGAGGAGTACAAAGACAAGTGTGTCTTGCCTACAGTCAAGCATGGTGGTGGGAGTGTCATGGTCTGGGGCTGCACGAGTGCTGCTGGCACTGGGGAGCTACAGTTCATTGAGAGAACTATGAATGAGCAGAGCATGATCCCCTCCCTTCGGAGACTGGGCCGCAGGGCAGTATCCCAACATGATAAGAACCCCTGACACACCTCCAAGACTACCACTGCTTGCTAAAGAAGCTGAGGGTAAACGTGATGGACTAAACCCTATTGAGCATCTGTGGGGCATCCTCAAACGGAAGATGGAGGAGCACAAGGTCTCTAACATCCACCAGCTCCGTGATGTCGTCATGGAGGAGTGGAAGAGGAAGCTCTGGTGAACTCCATGCCCAAGAGGGTTAAGGCAGTGCTGGAAAATAATGGTGACCACACAAAATATTGACACTTTGGGCAAAATTTTGACATTTTCACCTGGGGGTGTACTCACTTTTGTGGCCAGTGGTTTAGACATTAATGGCTGTGTGTTGAGTTATTTTGAGGGGACAGCAAATGTACACTGTTATACAAGCTGTACACTCACTACTTTACACTGTAGCAAAGTGTAATTTCTTCAGTGTTATCACATGAAAAGATATAATAAAATATTTACAAAAATGTGAGGGGTGTACTCACTTCTTTGAGATGTATACAAACTTTTATGTTAGATGCGATTAATCGTGATTAATCAAAATTGATTTGAAAGCACTATTTCAAAAAAATTATTTTATATTTATATAATTTTTTTTATGTTATTTTATTATTGGTATAGTGCAGGGTTCCTCAAATCCAGTTCTGGAGGGCCAAAGCCCTGTAGCGTTTAGTTCCAACCCTAATCAAACACACCTGAACAAGCTAGTCAAGGGCTGTGTCTGAAAACCTAGGAGGCTGACTTGCTGCCTCATCAAGCAATGACTTGTAAGGCAGCGCTTGTGCATGAAGGCACTTCATGAATCGGACAGACTTCTGAGGCAGCGTAATAGTTTAATGATATACAGCAATATAGCGCAAGCTTTGGTGAGAACTAAACAAATGTAATTACTACAGTAGTAATTTCTCACTAGAAATGACATCAAAAGTGAAAAATGTTGGTCAAAAATGTACATTTACTCACAAACTGGCCAGCAAACGAATTTGAGGAACCCTGGTATATTGTTATATGCATGGTAGAGTGTTTTACTTGTGGTTTTTGCCCCAAGGTTAGGCCACTGAGTACATACAGTCCTCTATGACATAAACAGTCCTCTATGACATTGATACAAAGCTCATTGGTCAAACAAGTAACATGTTTATTTCCATCTCATCTGTGGTGACACTTCAGCACAATGACACAAAAGACAGTCTCTTTACTGTAAATAAATAACTTTTCCCTTTGCTCCAGTGTCCACATGACAGCTGAGAACAATAAGTTAATTACTAAGAGTACCAAAGTTCACTACCTGATAGAGAAGATAGAGAAGGGATCCATACGCATGTTTCTGTGAGACTCTGCAATGGCTTCATCCGTTACCAAAACACAACGTCCACATGGGTGTGAGCGTGACGACTCGAGACGAGCATGAGGCTCAAATTTACCGTGTCCTGGTGACATCATCCTTTACTTTATCCCCTCCTCCTTCTTTCATACTCCACCATATCTGATAAACCTGTCTCGAGCACTGCTCGTCCACCTCCCATCCCACATTTTTCACATATTAGTTTTCATTGTTGTCACCTTAATTGCCTGAAAACAGTCCCTGTTGGTGGCATAGGGCCGCAGCTGCCATTCTTCATGGTAATGGAATGGTGTTGAGTGACAGACCCGAGAAAATGATCTTCTGGTCTAAAAGGCTAACAAACAACCAGACTGTGGTTGCATTTAGCTGCCATGTGAAAAGTGGTCATCGACTGTGGTCATACTGTTATTTTGTGCATCATGTTCCATGATTGTTGCAGAAAGGTCAATTTGCAGGTCGCATATATCAAAAGGAAAAAGAAAAGGGAAAATATGCAAACTTCCTGATTCTCATTCAGTCATGTTTGAAAATTACTAATTTGTAACTGATTACTTAATATGAATGTCATAAGAATCCAAATCACTGAAAGCAGTAATCATTACAAATAAAGCAAAAATGATTATGCAAGTTTTTTGCTTACATGTTTTTTCATAAATATTCTCAAAGAAACAGAAGTGAGAGAACATTCAATTGAAACCCAGTTTCAGTCACATTTGTGAGTGTTTACATAAAGGATAGTAAAAATATAAAAGGAACTAACAGAGAACAAAATGTTTTGTGTACTACTGTGGACATGTTGCACTCATAACCATATTAAACTGTTGTCAATAGTGAAAAAAAATGCATTTTTAAATATAATGAATATAATATATTCNATATATATATATATATATATATATATATAGTTCTGTCATGAAACTCTGGCTGATGGGTCTTAACACAAGCTGATGATAATTACAGCGTTAACTACTGGCACAAGCTGATTGGTCCATGTCACTTCTGCAGCCAATGAGCTTGTTGCTCACACTTTTAAATGGCTGGTTACATTCACTATAGCAGTTTGCAGCACGCTTTCAGAGTTCGTCTAAAACCCTCCACCTTCCCCAGCTCCACCTGTATAGATCTGCTATGGGTTATTGATATATGTTCTTTGTGCAACAGCACGGTCTTACTCGCAGCAGCGTATCGGCATATGTATTTGCAGCAGCAGAGCAAGTACTACAACAACAGCTATGATCTACAGCAGCAGCAGCATAGCAGATCTATTCCGCCAAGACCAAATACATAAATAATGATAAGTTTTAATACTGTTAAATAAAATTTGAAAATTATTTTAGACACACGACTTAAAGTACATATGACTATAAAATTTTATCAACAAATACAAAATTTATCTAAATAAAATTATCAACATTTAATATGTGATGTATGAATTTGTACAAAATAAATGACTGGGAAATTTCTTACACACATCCCTAAATCAGATCTTTAAACCATTCACAGGTGTCCAGTTCATCCATTTCTCCTTAATGAAAGGTAGAGTAAGACAAAAAGCTCATTGTTCAAGTGATGGTCAAATGCACTGGGTGGGAAAGGCTATAGTGATGTCAGAGCTGCTCTAGGCATTACCTCATCTCCATCATCAAAGATCATTTCACACATGGTTGCAAGCTGAGGCAGAAGGAGAGCAGTATTAATGGGTTTGGGGGTGGATTTTCGAGGGCTGTTAAGGCCAGCTGTTGCAAACATGACCCCATGTGACACCCACAGTCCCCAAACAATGGCTTGATAATGTAGGTTATTTTTAACACAAAGTGAAGGAATGTTACACTCAAATCATGTTTATGCACTGCGGAGTTTCCCATTCCAGGGTTCCATTCGGCTGACTAGGCAGGAGTTGGTGCTGGGCTTTTGTTGGTTTATCAATTTCATGGTCCTTTGTTTTGTGGCAAGTCACACAGCACATATTGGATGTTATCACAAGTAGTTTTAAGCTGACCCTAAAAAGTGTTTAAAACCATTAAGTTTCATTAACAGTATTAAAGGTTAAGTAGTGCATTCTTCTAATTTATAGTGTAATGGACAATATGATGACTCACTGTCCCTAGTGACGCCGTGCTGAAAGCCGCGCACCTTCTCCTCATCTCCCGTGGGGTCTCTTGTTGCTAATTGTTGGAGTGTCACAACAGTTAGGTCATTGCTGAGTTTGTGTTTACAAAACCCAGAACCTGACACCACTTGATTCACTGGTAGGTCAAGACATCAAACAACGGGTCATCGCTAGATTGTTTATCTGAGGAACGGGCAGAGGATCGCCCTCTTCATCATTGAGCAAGCTTGTGTTTAAAGCGCAGAAAGTGATGCCATCCCTCTGACATCACCTGCTGTGGGTGATGTAGATCTAGCTGGATCAAGTTGCTCACCCTTATCAAATGATACACTGGTCTTGGTCTGTGGACAGTGTTTACTTGGTTACGCTGAATGTTGTTGTTGTTGTCTGTTCAGTCAGTAATGGTTTATGTGCAAATAATTTGAGTGATTTTGTAAAGGATATTTATATTAGGTGGCCTTAACTACTATGTACTTACATTTAAATTAATCATTTGATACAATGCACTTATTGTGTACATGTTTTTACATTGTGCTTATATTTTAAAAATACCAGCATATAATTACATTTATAATCACACTGTTGACCCATCCCTTACACCTTACCCCTACCCATATTTATAGAGTTTATAGATCAAGAGAAACGATCGGTCATTTTCTAAAAAAAAATAAAAAATGTATATGCTTTATAAACACAAATGATTGCCTCGCAAGTGCTTCCGCCAAACCACCTTCCGTATTCTTCAAAAAGCTTACGCTGTATGTCCTATGCCTTCCCTATTCAAATTACAAAGCACTTGCGAGGCAATCATTTGCGTTTATAAAGCATATACATTTTTATTTTTAGAAAATGACCGATCGTTTCGCTAGATAAGACCCTTATTCTCGTCTGGTATCATTTAAAGCCCTTTGAAGCTGCACTGAAACTGTCATTTTGACCTTCAAAAGTGGAGCAAATTGAAGTCCACTATAAGGAGAATAATCCTGGAATGTTTTCATCAAAAACCTTAATTTATTTTTGACTGAAGAAAGAAGGACATGGACATCTTGGATGACATGGGGGTGAGTAAATTCTCAGGAAATTTTAATTTGAATGTGAACTAATCCTTTAAAGCTGAATTTTCAGCATCATTACTCTAATCCTCAGTGTCACATGATACTTCAGAAATCATTCAAATAGGCTGATTTGGTGCTCAAGAAACAAACATGGACTTTCTTTTTTCAGGATTAATATTTCATTTGATGAATAGAAAGCATTTATTTGAAATACAAATATTTTGTAACATTATAAATATTTTTACTCCTTGCTGAATAAAAGTTGTTGTTGTAGTGTATCTCCAAGATGTAGTTTATTGACTACAAGCAGAATAATACAGACCAGACATTAACAGCAAAATGTCAAACATTGGCCCAACTCTGAAAAACTGTAAAAATATCCCTTTAAATATCTTGCTGTGACAAATTTGCCATAATCCCTGTTGCCTCTATATATACACACTATTACTATGGTTCTGCTACCTTTATATTTATTTTTTTAACCATTTTTCCCCCACACAAACTAAGTTGCTTCTGTAATATTCAATAACATTAACATGAGCGTTTTAGCCACATTTTTCTATACTGATATCGTGACGTTTTTAACAAATCTTCTTGGTTCTCAGTTAGAATGCTATTCATTAAATTAGATACAAAATACAAAAACTCTCTAAATTGTGTAAAATTTATTTAACGCTATTTAATAGCAACTTTGGTTGTTTTTAGTGTGCTTTTCTGCAGCGACTATAAGCAGCTTGGAAGCGGCACTGACATACATCACTGAGGGCAGTAACCCGCTGAGATGAGAGAGTGACAGAAGTGCGGTTGTTTTGCTCCTGTAATGTTCCTCTGCCCGGAAACAGTGTTGCCTCGACAGCTGCGAATGGAGAAGCGATTGGTCGCGAGGCGGCAGTTCAAGCATCGCGCGCTGTTCTGGGACTTTCTTTTAGGAGTGCGTGCGTCAGCCAGCAACAACATCAAGCTGCTTTGCGCCTACATGTTTGCCTCGCAACGCATCCGTGTAATAAAATGAACACCCATTAAAAATGTATTTGTTTCAGACAACAGCTTTAACTGTTCGACTGTCTTATTAATTGTAATTTAGAGGACAGTAAATATTATGAGGGGACTTATAAACCGACCATTGCATACTACGGCATGTTAATATGTTTAGGAACATTACAATTCTTTGGGATAACAAACACACACATATATACTTATTCGGTTTCATTGAATATACAATTTTAAAGCAATCTAAAACATGTCTACCTTTAAATTATAAATTTTAACCTTAGGTCCAACATCAGACTCCTAGTATTTTATGCAGTAGCCTAATTAGCATTTCTCTGCCGCCCCCTGCCGATCACACATAGTATCGTCTCAAATTCAATACAAAATCCACAAGTTTATTTTTATTTTTAACTACATTAAGCTTCTATTTAAGTATAGAAAGTTCATTTAAATTAAAATCGGAATCAGATTAAGGAACCATCAGGTGCACACTAAATATCAAATAAAACTAAACAGTTATGACGATGGAGATAATAAGATAAATGAAGCACTTCCAATTACTCTTCACCCACTTCTTCATCCGGGCAGCAATAGTATTCCACAAAACAAATCTGACCGTCATCATTCCTCACAAGATACTGTAGAGAGAGAAAGCCTCGACTGTCCGTTCTCACTGAGACTTTACAGGACAGAGCCAAGGCCTTTGTAGAAGGTTTCAACAGGGACATCTTATACCTTTGGGAATACACATGGAACAAAAAAATCTTATCGTTCTTTTACCACTTAAATGTGAATGCCTCGGAAGTTCATTTATAAGCAGCTTGTTTTGTGAAAATCTACATTTAGCACACAGATACAGAGCTCTCATTGATGGAGAATGCAATCTAAAACAGATGCTGTCCTCCTACCTGTTGGTCTGTAATTTAGTACACTGGAACAGCTCCATCATGTCTGAGTCTTTGGGATAGTCATAATGGGCATTTCCAGAATTCCCGAACGTGGATAATCTAGGGTGAAAAGGAAAATAATAAATATCGTGAATATGTATTGACATTCAATTGAATATGTATTGACAAAAAGCTTTCTTGTAGCTCAGTGGTTAGAGCATGGCACTAGCAATGCCAAGGTCATGGGTTCGATCCCAGGGATTGCACATACTCAGATACAAATGTATAGTATAATGCAATGTAAGTCGCTTTGG
The DNA here is from genome assembly GCA_003731715.1 of Anabarilius grahami. NCBI lineage: Eukaryota > Metazoa > Chordata > Actinopteri > Cypriniformes > Xenocyprididae > Anabarilius > Anabarilius grahami. The sequence goes on from RJVU01057378.1 coordinate 993,999, forward strand.
ATAAAAGCGTCTGCCAAATGCATAAATGTAAATGACATTCAATAGTTTCTTTGTCACTCAGCAATAGACCAAATTTTTAGATCTCATAACTGGAGCTGGCATTATATATTAGAATGAATAACCTTACTTTAGTAACTCCTTAATTCAATTATATTCACTACTGTTCACACATTAGGGGTCAGTAAGACTTCTTTTTTTTTAAGATTTATTTTTGGCGTTTTTGCCTTTATTATGATAGGACAGTGTTTAGACAGGAAGCGAAGTGGGACAGAGAGAGGGGACGGGATCAGGAAAGGACCACGAGCCGGGACACGAACTCGGGTCGCCCGAAGCGCATTGGCGCTACATGTTGGTGCGCTGCCCATGAGGCCATCGGCGCAGACAGTAAGACTTTTTCTTAAAGAAAATAATACTTGTAATTCAGCAAGGATTCATTAAACTAATCAAAAGAGACTGATAATGTCGCAAAAGAGTTCTATTCAAAATAAATGCCGTTCTTTTGAACTTTCTATTCATCAAAGTATCCTGGAAACCAAGGTTTCAACAAAATATGATAGAGTTTTCAACACTAATGATAGTAAGAAATGTTTCTTGAGCACCAGATCAGCACATTAGAATGATTTCTGAAGGATCATGTGACACTGAAGACTGGAGTAATGATGCTGAAAATTCAGCTTTGCCATCACAGGAATAAATGACATTTTAAAATATATTAAAACAGTTATTTGAAATTGTAATAATATTTCATAATATACTGTTTTTACCGTACTGTAGTTAAAAAACACTTCGGTGAGCATGAGAGACTTCTTTCAATAACATTAAAGGGGGTGTCTAATGCTATTTCATGCCTTCTGACTTATTTACACTGTTAAAGAGTTGCATTCTCATGCTAAACATATCCAAAGTTTCAAAACAGGAGTTGGACGTATGACAGAGTATTTCTTTGAAAAATATACAACTTCCGTTTGTGGACATGTTTTGCCGAATTTTTTTCCAGTATGGCCATTTATCACGTAATAAAGGGCAAAATTCCTTATATGGGCACTTCTCCCTGATAAGCGTGTGCACACACCACCCAGAGCAAGAGCACGCCCATAAACGCGCTTCATTCGGGATATGGAAGCGGAAGAGGTTTTTCAGCAATGGCTGTATCCCAATTCAGGGGCTGCAAAGTTTGAAGGCTCCATACGTCATCGAGATTAGATTGCAACGTAAGAAAGAAATTACAGTATTTTACACCTCACAATGAATATCAGTCAATTTTATTACGGTTAAAATAAATGAGACGCAGCCCCTGTCACCAAAGGAGTGTGTTTTTGGTTGTGAGGGAAAGATGACCTTTTTCAGCTTCCCAAAGAACCCAGCATTAAGGGAACAGTGGATGAAGTTTGTTTTTCCGGGGCAGCAATGGAGTTGTGCACGTATGTTTGTTTGTTCCCGGGATTTCGGTGATGAATGCTTTGTAAACAAGTCCCAGTTCGGCGCTGGATTTGCAGATCGCGGGCGCCAAGTAAAACTGCATCAAATGTCTGTGTTTTGTTGACAATCGGCGCACAAGTGCATAAAACAGGAACATTTTTGTTCCCTTTTTATTTAAAAATGATGTCGCAGCTGGCAGACAATCGCTACGCAAAAGCTGCCCACGTTTGTGACTCTTTAGCTCCGCCCACGGCAGGAACGCCTCCAGGAGCTCGGCTTTTTTCCGGAAAGACTCAGTACAGCGTATCTATCTTTTATAAATATGATAAAACTAAAGACTTTTCGGAGATATGAAGGATGCAATACTGCTTTATAAGTACTCAAGATTAACATGAGATTGGCAGAAACTGTGTGTGATACCCCCCCTTTAAAAAAAACCTTATACTTTTGAAAGGTAGTGTAGGCAAACTGGTCTGCTGTGTGTACGGGTAATGTACCTGAAGTAAGGATGGCTTGGTGACATAGTGATCTGCAGAACTTCACTGGTCATGTCAAGCTCAGAGAAAGCCTCTTTAAGACTGTCTGACTGCAGAATCACCTTGTTGGTTACATTTGTGCTGCAAAAGTCAAAGTCTATGGGCTCCTCGGGCTCCTGTGTATTGATCTTGCATACAGTGACCACACCACCTTCCTCCAGGAACAAAGTCAGTGGATATCCATAGCCATTGTAGCACATTCTCAGTGCAGTGCACACACCTCAGTGGTGAAATAAAAGACAGAAATTAGTTAAATATATTTTACAAAAAAAGATCACCATTATGATACACACCTGGGACTGTGCTCCCCCCAAAGATGGTTAGGCAATCCAGAAGAACAGTTAGGTTAACCTGAAACCCAACTGCATCCTCTTTGATAGTGTATTCTTGAAAGATGTCAGCCTGAGGAAACAAATACACTGATCGACCTAACTGTTGACAACTAAACCTGTCAGAAACTGTCCTCCAACACCAACCTGAATGAACGCATTGGCTTGAAGGCATTTTGAATCCTCTACAGTGACTTTTAACCCATTCTGCGTTGCATTGAAGATGGCATGGTCCTTGAAAGAGATGGCTTTAAGGATGTTGGACAGATTCCTCGCGTTATCCAAACTGGCTATCAGAATGTACTGGTCAATGTCCGCTTGGGACTGAGTTGACAGAGGCATGTTTCTGCGTTGTCAGCATCTGCAATGACATTTAAAACATCTAACCAGCTTCTATTAGCTGTTTGCAAATTATGGTGATACGAAAACAGAGACATTATAATGACACTAAATTGTAATACTGGATACACCTAAGTTTACATAGATAATCAAGCTGTCAATCTGTGGGGAAAACGAACATTAAACATAAACAGTATATGTATTGTATATATTAAACCCATCGAGTAGAGATATGAAATATAAAGATTTACATATTTTAGAGTTTGGAGCCCTTAAGTGGTCGCTGCTCAGTCTTCTTCAGGTGTTTTGAGTTTAGTTGTCTATCCGATCTCTCGCACGCACCGCAGTGGTCTGATGCGGAACTGCAGGAAGAGTTCATATACGGACGGTTACAATATTTGGAGGGGAGCACGGTGTGAAAAGTTAGGCACAAATACACTTTTACTGTAATCCCTCATAACTACAGATAAAAATAAATATTTTTTAGGTATGATATTGACTCGTGCTTTCTTTCATTTTCAGAAATGCAAGGTGTCAAACATGAGTATTTAAAATGCGTTTGTGCACCCCTCTCACTTATCACGAGGTGGACTGGCCGTCGCCTGGCAGCCGAGACAGACAGATGCGAGGAGGCGGTCAGTCAGTCCAGCAGAAGTGCCACATAATCAAATAAAGGTCAGGTACGTTTGAGACATTCACTGGTTTATTTAACTTTATGTAAGTGTGTAGTTCCGTTTAAAAATTTAAGCGACTAATTATAAAAATAATAAACAATATGTCCAAGCTAAAGTTCCAGCTAGTCTGTGTTTGTTTATCTATCTCAATAGCAACCAGTCCTTACCAACAACAAGGCGAAACTTGTGAGCAGTAGCATTTCTTCCTCGTCGAGTAATTTAAACTAAGTTTACGCGGTTTATGTAACGTAAATACCGCTGCCGTTACATGTAGTTCTAATTAACCAGCTAATTAGCTAAGCGGTTAGCTAGCTTATTGTGATGTGGTGACAAATGCTTTATTGCAGGGCACTGTGTGCTGGAAAATCAATATTGTGTTTATTTCTCGTCATTATTGGGTTCACAGTTTATAAATAAAACGATGCTCGTGCTTCTTTTAAAATAACGTTACTCCTGAGGGCTGTTTCATAAAAGACGCTAAGAAAAGCGAGGATTAAACTCCAACACCTGACTTGAATGAACCTAACAAATAAATTGGGGCTTAAGCGGTTTCATAAAAGGTAATTGAAGTTCACGCAATCCCGCTAATTTGATCCAGGTTTACCTAGTCAAGATAATTGCCCGTGCACGCTTTCCTTAAGCAGCCCTAGAGGTCGATCATGGATCAAATCGATCCACATGTTGTGCTATTGTATGCGTTTGAGACATGGTGTTTTCCTCAGTGCATAACTTGCATATCACAGGTTTATTCTCCATCTGTAAATGTTTGAAAGTCATGCAAATATTTCCATTTTGCTGCTAAACTTCACAGTGAACGAACGCGCGACAAACCATTCTGACTAAAATATACATTTTGTTGAAATATTTGATCTTGGACATTAAATGTGCCTTATTTACCTACAAGTAAGTATTTTTATGATAGCAGTAACTGTAAATGGACTATTGTAATTGGGTAAATCAAGGCTAGTATACTGTAGGCCAATTACAGAGTTTAGATTAATCTTGGCAATTAAAATTTAGTATTTATTTTAATTGAATTCAGAATTCACTGACAATAAGTCTGACTAACTAAAATAAGCCTGGCTTGTATACTAATCTTGTTTTATGAAACAGCCCTCTGTTCTCTGTGCATTTCAGCTGTTATCGGGTCACACAGGCAGGTTGAGGTCCTCTGGTCATGGCTAAAGACCCGTTGGCAGAGGCTGGTCTTCATTTTGATGAACTCAACAAATTGCGAGTACTCGAGCCCGACGTGAGCCAGAAAACCACTGAGCTCAAAGAGGAATGTGAGGACTTTGTTGACAGTGAGTTTTTATTTTATTTTGCTCTTTATCTTATTTTGGAGTGAAGTTTATCTCTCGTGTTGACTGAACAGCATTTCTTTGCTTCTTTTCACAGTAATACAGATCAATAATTCATGCTTGGCATTTGTTTTTGAAAACAGAAATCGGCCAGTTTCAGAAAATTGTAGGTGGGCTTATTGAACTTGTGGATGAACTGGCAAAGGAAGCTGAAAATGAAAAAATGAAGGTACGTTCTTGCATTTTAAATAACCACCAGTGCAGATATGCATTGTTCATTTATATATGACCGCAGTGATTATCCTTACAGGCCATAGGTGCAAGAAATTTGCTGAAATCGGTTGAAAAGCAACGAGAGGCTCAACAGCAACAGCTTCAGGCTTTGATTGCAGAAAAGAAAATGCAGTTGGAAAGGTAACCAGTCTTATTATTGTGTCTTTAAGTAGCGATTTAATAATATATTTGTGCTCTGTATTTATCCACTATACGTGAGACTATGTTGTTTGTTTTGCAGGTATCGAATAGAATATGAAGCTCTTCAGAAAGTCGAAGCAGAGCAGAATGAATTCATCGATCAGTTTATACTGCAGAAATAAGAGTGCTGTTTCTCCTCTCTCTGTTGGACAGGAAAAGTGATGCTATGCATCTTGACTCACAGTGACTTCCTATTATGTGGCGGGTCCCAAACTAGGTTAATTGAATTGACCAGTTAATAGGTGACATAAGACGTCCGTTTCAGCCTCAACCTCGGACTCGATTGTGTTAACATTGAGTGCTTTTGCATGGCCAGTTCCATGGGGCACACACTTGTAATCTTTCCAACTATAGTTCATTATTTCAGATGAATACTATTTATATACAAAATAATTTATTTATACTATTTATATGGAAATTAGTTTGTAAATCCGATCTCTTTTTACAACAGCAAAATACAGTATTTGCATGTTACTGTAAATAATTCCATCATGAGACATCTTCAGGTAAATCATTTTCTGTATGATTTTTATTTTAACTGCTGTTTGTGAACCCATCCAGTTTTATTTGATCATATCCTCAATGTCCATTAATGGGACCACACCAAAATATATTCCGTAGAAGTTATGGAAAACTATTTAATGACATTCATTCATTGTTATATGTTTACATTAACCATTTAGATCATCAGGTGTGTTATCTCAATATTTGACAAACTTCATACAGATTTGAAGAACATTTGAATAAAAATATATTTTGCTTTTACATGTGTTGTCATCAGTACACAAAACGAAATTACTATGGGAGTCAAAAAATAGATTAAAGCTACATACAATTACCAAATATTCTGATACATATTAATCACATTTAACCAGTATTAACTAGCAATATCCTTGGAACCCTGGTGGGTTATAATGAAGACATCTACAGGTCCTTCTCAAAAAATTTGCATATTGTGATAAAGTTCATTATTTTCCATAATGTAATGATAAAAATTAAACTTTCATATATTTTAGATTCATTGCACACCAACTGAAATATTTCAGGTCTTTTATTGTTTTAATACTGATGATTTTGGCATACAGCTCATGAAAACCCAAAATTCCTATCTCAAAAAATTAGCATATCATGAAAAGGTTCTCTAAACGAGCTATTAACCTAATCATCTGAATCAACTAATTAACTCTAAACACCTGCAAAAGATTCCTGAGACTTTTAAAAACTCCCAGCCTGGTTCATTACTCAAAACTGCAATCACGGGTAAGACTGCCGACCTGACTGCTGTCCAGAAGGCCATCATTGACACCCTCAAGCGAGAGGGTAAGACACAGAAAGAAATTTCTGAA
>RJVU01057378.1:1007809-1018518 GCA_003731715.1 Anabarilius grahami
ATATATATATATATATATATATATATAGTACTGAGCAAAAGTCAGTATTTTCACCCCCAAAGAAGGGTTTTAAGCTCGTTATGTATATCTTTTGCTGTAGTGTGTCAGTAGGAAACGTCACTTTACATTTTCAAACATTCATTTTGTCATTAATTGTAATAATCCAGTGAGATTTCTGAATACACAAGGAGTCTGACAACAGCTGGTGCTCCACACGGAGATCTGATCTCATCATCATCATCGAATCCATCTGTGATTACATGAAGAAACTAAACAAACAAACTAAATCCAGAAGAACTGCGTCAACGTCTCCAAGACGCTTGAAGAAACCTTCCTGCAAAGCTACCTGAAACACGACGCGCAAGTGTAGCTAGGAAAAAAGCTGTTTTAAACGCAAAGGGTGGTCACACCAAATATTGATTTGATTTGGTTAATAGAAGTTAATTGATAAATAAAATCTATTTATGACAGTATTTTTGAAAGCATTCTCACTTTACAGCATTTTTACACAAGTGCCTAAAACTTTTCACAGTACTGTATCTTTGCAGGAAGGTTTCTTCAAGCGTCTTGGAGACGTTGATGCAGTTCTTCTGGATTTAGTTTGTCTCAGTTTTTTCTGTTTCTTCATGTAATCACAGACGGATTCGATGATGATGGTGAGATCAGATCTCTGTGTGGAACATACCGGCTGTTGTCAGACTCCTTGTGTATTCAAAAATCTCGCTGGATTATTACAATTAATGACAAAATGAATGTTTGGAAATGTAAACTGATGTTTCCTGAAGAATGATTTTTCTGAAGAACAGAGCTCAGTTGAATTGCTCAGAACAAACAAGCGACTCATGAACAACCATCACAAAACAAAAAACAGGCGTAGATCATCCAGGTAACCACGCACAGTATTAAGAATCAATGGTTCAAATACTTATGAGTTTATTTTAATAAATTTAGCTATTTTTTTTGTCTTGTGAATTATATGTAAACATCTTTTATGTAAAATATCTTACTCAGGACAGTACTAAATAAAAAAATAACATGCATTTTGTATGATCTCTCTTATTTTGTCAAATATTTTCACATTTTTAGATTCTGCAAGGGGTTCACAAACTTTCAAGCGGCACTGTATATATATATATTATATATATACACACATACACATACAAAAACTTACTTGACAGGTTGTCAGTTGCCATAATTTAATCAAAAGCATCACTTTTTTTTTTTTTTTAAGTCATCTGAGAGATATTTCAGAACTAAAAGAGAAAAAGACAAGACAAACATTATCATTTCACATTTTACAGCCCTTTTAAATTGCATTAAAACTAATCTTTGATCATATTATATGCCGTATAATACGGCTGCAATAACGTCTCCTTGTATGTTCAAATGCAAGACCTGAAAAGCAAATGTGTAAAAGATGTTTTGTCACCTTGTAGAAAAGGCAACAGAAAGCAGGTCCCCAGGATGAACTCATTATGCAATGCAAACCATTGTCTAAAGTTCTTCAGCATGAGAGCGCAACTATATGAGCATGCATGAAGACCACCGAGAAGGTGCTGTTCAGAACAATAAGCCAAAATCTTTCAGCGCTTGTGGTTTAGAGCAGAGTTCTATAAGTAGCACAGTATGCAGGCCAACTCACTTCCTGACTGCAGCATGCTTTTCTCCAAATATAAAAACTGTGAAACTCTCTGCGACCCACAAAGTGATCAAAGGTGTTGAGGTGATTCTCACTAATTTCATTTGTATATTTCATTCAAGGGAAATATTACATAGGAAAATATTCTGTCAAGTGAGTGGAAGGGTCCCATTAAAGGTTAGGTAGTTTAAATGTCAAATGTGGCTTGAATTCAAGGAAGTAGGTCTGACTGATGGAACTGGACGCTATACAGCCCAACAGAGGGAGGTGTGTGGTTTCCTCTTTGCTGTTGAAGGAAACACCTCGCATCATTCGCCAGTTAAATAAACACAGAAGACAAAAACTCGCATTTGGCTGCATTTAATTTGTATCTTGAATAATTGTTACAGATCAACAGTATCACTCCATATACAACTACAAGTACATTTGTACAGTTCATTTTCATTGGCGTATTTACAAAACATTTATGTACATTTGTCAGTGCAATGTCAATTTTATTCTTTAAACAACACTTTACAAAATAAAGTTCATTAAATTAATACATCTCTAGCAGTTCATCAAAATTAATTTAACAAAATTAGACTAACAACAGACAAAGACACACATCAGTAGTTGATTGCACTACTTGAAAAGAGATAATTTTGCCATTTTAATAAATTATCCCTGTATCAAAAAAAAAAGAAAAGAAAAAAGTGAACGTTTAAAGCATGTTTGTGGTTACTGTAACTGTAATTCACCAAACAGCCAATTTTAATTTGAGAAGAGTGATATCATTTGATTTTGGATGTTGGATATCTATTTTTCTTTCAACATTAAAATACCTAAAAACTGTTTACAGTCCATATATCATATTTGCATTACTCATTATGGTGATTAACAATTGCCTTACAGTAATACAGCTGTGTTTACTTCACAAACATTTCTTTTTCTGACAGGGATAAACCTTTCTTTGATGGCTAACATTTAGAAAATCCATGGAAATCTGAAAAGTACAGCAGCAAAATGGGTGCGGGCGAATGATTCCCGATGATTTCCAAGGGTTTAACGTCCCCTCACAGGAGGAACTCATTCAGTTGATGAGTTGCTGAAAAATAAGAGCTATTCAATATTTCATACATCTTTTCACAGTGGTTATTAAGTTGGGCTCTCTTATCAAGAGTCACTAAAGAAATGCTACTAATAACCTGGTACACAGACGTCCAGAACGTTCAGCAGTTTAGTGAGAATGCTGTTCTCTAAAAGCAAGGGTTGTGAAATATTCTTCAGTGCTAATACTGTTCACACAACAGACCTTATTTGCTCTTGTCTAACAGTATTCAATGCTTTCCACAGATAATGTACATTATGACCATTAGAACACTTTGGCTTGGACACGTGAGAAAACAATCAGATATGTATCTGGTTGCAGTTTTTAGTCTCTGCGGTCAACAGTATTTTGTGAAGCAAAAAAAAAAAAAAGAAAGAAAAAAAAGATACAGTGGTATAACAGGAAAACGTAAAAAGCTGTGCTTCGGTTGAGAGGACGTGGTTTGATCAGACTGCTAAGGCTAAAGCAGTAAGCGGATGTATTTAGGCAAAGTGAACTACTGCATATAAAAAAAAAAAAAAATTCACATTGATAAAATTTAATTTATACAAAAATAAAAAAAAGATACATTATTCATCTAAAAAAAGTCTGAAAGTCTGAAAATAACCCGCTTAAATAGATTTAAAACAAAAAAGCATATGTATAATTTGGCAGCGGAGGAGTGGGAGGATATTCTATTAAGTGGTCGAAATTTTCTTTTTTGGAAAGTGAATTTTGTCCATAAATTAATTTCAAATGCTGTCAGATGATATAATACTGTCACACTGATTTTCTATGAACAGTTGGCCAATAACTTGCAAAAGATGTGAGGTAGTGTATGGAAATTACTGTAGAAAAAAATCAACTATGACAACAAAACCTTTAGAGAGGGGCTCTATAATTTATACCATTACCATCTTCACCATCAGTTTCCTAATTAAAAGAATCTGTTCTGTCCGAAATTTAGCACTACAGCTCTTGTTATGCGATTTTTGGATTCACCTGTGTGTGTTGGCGTGTGAAAGAGCAGTTTTGTCTGTTTGGTAATGGTGATATCAAGGGATTGGCTTACAGTTATTTGTTTGCTTGGCAACAATCACATGATCGCTACAGTTCTGTGATTCACTCATACGCCCTCTCCCTCATGTATCTGAAGTGTCAGGTACCTCAATTCGGAAAGCGCAGTCAGCGGCGGTGTTGTGCCTGTCGGCTAACTGATATTTTGTGCTTTCACAAATGATGGTCCTTTGAGGCGGCTCTGCCGTTTCAGTTCTCATTGCACTGGCATACTGACAGACCCCCCTAGTGTCTTTAATGTGGAAGAGCATGGCATCACTGTAGCACACAGTACTTCTTGTAGTCAGATTCAAAGTCTTCGTCCATGCTTGTGGTGTCTGCCATCTTTTTGCCCTCTGTTTTTGGAAGAAACTGCGAGTAGTCCACTCCCTGTTGCTCATAGAACAGGATGTAAGCTGAATCTGTGTCAATCTCGTCCGAGTGAACTTCCTGAAGAGGTGACAAAAAATAGTTTGTTTCAAGTGTAGCACAGTACTTCTTGTAGTGTTGTCACGAAACCAGACATTATAAAACTTTGAGTAGTCGACACTAATGCAAAGGAAATTTCAGGAATATAAATCCAATGTTGATACCACAGAGTACTTAAATTAAAACACACTATTTTAATTTAATTTAATTTTAAATAGTCTTACAAAAACATTTATTTCAATTAATGATTTAGATTTAATTAAATTCAAACAATGTTGAGCTTTTGAAAGCACCTGCCAGTCAGTGTGGATATACCAAATTCAGCTGGTAATTGCTACGACAGATACTGCAGGCTGCTGCGCCCAATTAGTTTAGTCTCAACACTGAAGTATTGGTACCTTTGTTTGGAAGCTTGTTTCCGCCACTGAATAAAAAATAAAAAAGGTAATTGCGACTTTTTATCTCACAATTCTGACTGAATTGCAAAATATAAAGTCAGAATTGCGAGATATAAAGTCACAACTGTGAGATATAAACTCTCAATTGCAAGATATAAACTCACAATTGCGAGTTGTAAAGTCAGAGATGTGAGATATAAACAATTGCGTGATATAAAGTCAGAATTGTGAGAAATAGTCACATTTGTGAGTTATAAAGTCAGAATTGTGAGAAATAAACAATTGCGAGATATAAACTCACAATTCTGAGAAAAAGTTATTTTTCCCCCCTCAGAATTGGACTTTATAACTAGAAATTGCAAGTTTATATCTCACAATTCTGACTTAATGCGCAACTGCAACTTTATATTACGCAATTCTGACTTTATAATATGTAACTGTGACTTTACATCATGCAATTCTGAGAAAAAAAAAAAAATCTGAATTGTGAAATAAGTCACAATTATCCTTTATTTTTTTATTCCGTGGCAGAAACAAGCTTCCATTCTTTGGACATCTATATTTCATTGTTCAAGGATTTTCCATCTGTGCAGCAAGAGTGTCAAATAATGGAAACTGTCTGAGAGGTCAAAGAATAAACAGAGTTGGGATCTTACCTTGCAGCTGCTGTCATTGTAACAGTACCATTTTTCATTGGGGTTTTTAGCATAAGTCACATAGTGTCCCCCTCCCATTATTCCTGAATGGCACTGAAAAAATAAATAATCAAGATGTCAGAGAGAGGCTGTTTACAAAAGGAATCATTACACAATTAAACATCTAGAAGTGAATCACTTACTGAGATTGCATATAAATTGTACAGGGGCTCCAGGAAGATGTCATTTCTTTGGTGAGGGGTGTCCAGGTCTGCGCTGACCTCTGTGTGTCCATTACTCTGACTGCTGTCTTGTCCCAGTCCATTCACCATAATGACATCGCAGTCGTTACTTGAGGCGTCCAATGACCAGGTGTCTTGCGCATTTGTATCTGATGGCATCTGATTCTCCCCGTCCGTCACTGTGCCATTTTCTGGCTCTGTCTCGCTCTCCTTGCTACAGGCATCCAGGTTTTCTTTGCTGTTGCAGAGTCGATGTCTACTGCCCAGCTGGGGAAGACGCAGACGCCCCTGTTTCCGTCCTGTATTCCTAGGGCTGCCGCCTGGGCTGCTGTTTCTGCTCAATGGGCTGCCTACCCTCCTGATGGAGCATGGGGTGCCTAAAACAACAATGTAAAAGTTAGAGAATCTCACATAGTGTTGAATTAAAAGGTCTGCAAATAAAGAAGAGAGACAGACCTCTGCCAGAGGTGGGAGGACTGGCCACAGTAGTAGTGGAGATGGAGGACACAGAGGAGTCTCCTCTCTCCAGCCTCTGAAGCTCCTCTACTAGGCATTCGCTCTGGAGGCTCTGCAAGCTGCCCATACTCTGAGTTACCTCCCGCGGGGCCAGGAACGCACTGGGGTCAAAGCTCTCACGTGGAAACTTCACTATCTTCTGAGACTTGATCCACCGACCATTGACAAACTGGAAGCGTTTCAAATGAACAATCTGAAATTGGACATGGAAATTTTTTTTATAAAAAATGTTGTAACCAAAATACCAAATGTTACAATGAGCAACTTCCAATGATGTAACTCAAGTTTTTGTAATAAAAACACTCTGAAATGGACTTTCATGACACTAAAGAACAAAAGACTGCAATTTAATTTATGTTATACAGCATGCTAAATTTCACTTTTTTANAGCTCAAAAGAAATGGTATTATAATTTATCAGATCAAATAAGCTTCTTTAAAAAAAAAAAAAAAAAAAAATGTAAAAAAAAATCAGAGAAAGAGGAAACAGAAATCATTTGGGTTTCTGACCAGTACGGGGGGCAGCCTCCAGAGGTCCAGCTTCTTGGTGGCCAGGCGGTGGGTCTTACACTTGGAGCAGTAATAGAGCTCATCCTCTCCTAACTCTTCTTCACTGGTGAAGGCTTTCAGACAGCTATCCAGACTGATGGGCTCTGCCTGAGCACGACGACTCTGCTCAACACTGGGATGCTCTTCCACTATCTGCTCCACATAAACATTAGCCATTAATTACTTGACAGATACAGTAACAAAATGATAACTACTCAAAAACACTAAGAGCTCTGGACTTGTTTAAAAGATTTAGAATAGGTTGTTTGGAATCATGTGGTTCTGGTGACGAGCGAAATTAATGTGGAGGGCAAGCAGTAAAAATTAGAATGGAAGAGATGGAGAAAAGTCCGTAATGTGCTAGTTTAGAAAGGTATAAACAGAAAATCACAACATATTTTAGACGTGAACCTTATGTTATGAAGAGGAGCGATTTTTCTACTGAATTAAAAGACTTTCCTGCCATTGAGATGTCAGATATAGAGAATGTGAAGCTGCCGTCACGCCGCGTTCAGGTCTAGTCTGGGTAAAACTGGACAGTGTAATATATTATATCTATTATACTGTATATAATAGGTGACGGGGAGACGCCGTATAGCAAATCTAATAATGTCACTGATTGAACCCACTGCCTATCACTCAATAAAATAATCACATAGCTGAGTGTTTTTGAAAGTTTTGTATTTTGTTTGGTTTAATAATTAACATTACATTTGCGAGTATGACTCTCAATCGGCTTGTGAATGAGTATAACTTGCACGCAGCCACTTCAAAACTGTTCACGAGCTTCTATGGGTTTGATTTTGGTTGTCATTTGTTGAAATATATACAAAAATAAAAATAAAAAATAGTGTGTTAGTGTCTGTCATAGACTGTAAAAAAGGGTGTCTGTCCGCTGAATGCCCCTCCGATTCTCTGTGGTCATATGGGAAAGTGAATATTTGCAAAGAAAACATTAAAACTACGGTTACACTTCCAACAAAGAAATGCCTCGACTGTCAGCTTGTTGAACAAATTTTTTTTTATTTGGACATTTTCTACCATATGATGGCTGCAGCTGAAGCAGCAGCACGTGCCCAGCACGTGACACTGTTTTCATGGTAACTAGATCAACATTGTAAACGGAATTCTACAAAACTAAAGTGAAAACACCAAATGATCATGCAATAGGATAAAATATCTTCTCTTCCCTGCTAACAATACCATGAAGAATGTGATTATTTAACCAAGTCAAAAACAAAAAAGGTAAGCCAGTATCCATATTCATTTCAGTATCGGCAGACACAAAACACTATAAAAAGGTGACAACTTTTAAAGCTAAAAAACAATATAAGTTACGTAAACGATAAAAGCTCATTGTGGTTTCTTGGTTTGATAGATTTGAGCAATCATAAACGACGCAAAACAGGAATTTTGAGTTTGTGATAGGATTCCTAAATAAAAAAAAAAATCACTGCTTGCCCTCTAGCCGCATTTAGCGTGCAGCAGTGACGTCATGTGCAAACAACCTATTACACAACCAGAACGCAATTGCATTTCAAGGCATTTCTTTTTATTTGCAGACTCCATATAAGTTATAAAAAGGTCAGTTCTGGTCTATAATGCACCATAAAAGTAGTGCAAAAACCATCGGATTTCATTTTGTCATCTCCAAATTTTAAACAACTGATTTACTATGACTCTGCAGTAGCTTATGAATTCAGAAGGTGTCTTTGCAAGAAGTAAATGATAGATAATAATTAGCAGTTCATGACTTATCAGGAGCTCTTGCTTTAGGTAAAATAGAGGCAGCAGACCCAGAAAACAATCATACAATATGATTTTAATGGATTTCTCTGCTGTGATGTGAGATGGAAGCAAATCTCTTCACAGGGAATGACAGCACTGGCAGAGTAATCATTATGTGAACATCAAGTCCTGCAGTGCAGCATCAGACTAGATGCAGTATAGACTTGTCACACAGCAACAAACCACTGACTGAAGTACTGAATATGCTGCTTTTATGCTGCTTTAAACATCTTTAAAGCACTCACTCTTTCCTGAGAGGTCTGGTAGCGAAGGTGCAGGGCGGTGGGGTCCCAGTCTACAGCAATGTAGGCATTCCCCAAAGATGCTCTGTCTTCATTACAGTCCACAGTGCAGCCTCTGCAGAACCTGGAAAAGTCACGAACAACCCTTGTCAGTCACGACAACCCACACTGCAGTGTGAGATATGTGCATGCACAACCGCTGAACTTAAATACCTTACCTGTACCAGGGACACCAGGCACAGGAATTACCATCTTTCTGCACCACCCGCAGAGTGAAGGGGTATTGGTAGCCCAAACTGTCATCACTGAAAGAGAGCATGACATGTCACATAACAGAGCAAAGGAACTCTATCTTACAGATGTACACAGGGGCCTTGGTGAGCATTAGAGACTCCTTTTTGAAAAACATAAAAAAAAAAACGACCCCAAACTTTTGACTGGTTTGACAAACATCCAAACTTATCAACATGATCGCTGTGAGCTGCAGATGCCACTGACCAGTCTTGAGCGTGGTTGCTGGCTTCCTGTGGGGGAAGAGGGCTGGCAAGTCTGGACACCTGGATCCACACGGCATCATACAGATCCTTTTTACTCGTATGCACAGTGCACGGCACAATAAGCGGCATACCAAACAGACTGGGCCTGTTCTTCTGAGATGACAGGAAGTACAGCTCCGTCCGCATCTGAGGTGAAAGACCGGACACTTAGGATGCTTTCGACCATCATGCTAAAGGGTTAGTTTACCCAAAAACGAAAAAATTGTCGCTCCAAACCTGTAAGACTTTCATTCATCTTCAAAACACAAATTAAGATATTTTAATGAAATCTGAGAGATTTCTGTCCCTCCATTGACAGTCCATGCAACTACAACTTTGACGCTTCAAAAAGTTCATAAAGAGATCGTAAAACTAATCCATATGAATTGATTTTCTGAAACGACTGGATCGCTTTATGTGATAATTTTTTAATTCAGGCATTTATTCACATATAAACATTAATCTGTGAACATAAACAGAAGCTCAACCGCACTTGCTTGATGCACAATAACAAACCTCATTGGTTCTTGTGGAAGCTCAAACATGCAGCGTAACACACGAAAATGAATCTCATTGGTTCTCACACGTCAAGCAAACATATTTGAGCTTACGTTTACCATAACTGATGTGTGCGTTGATATGTGTTTAATATGTGAAAAAAGCCTAAATTAAATCATATAAGCGGTAGTGGTATTTGCGTGGACTGTTAATGGAGGGACAGAAATCTCTGATTTCATTAAAATATCTTCATCTGTGTTTCGAAGATGAACGAAAGTCTTCTAGATTTGGAACGACATGAGATTGAGTAATTGATGACAAGTTTTTCTTTTTTCGGGTGAACTAACACTTTAAGTTCAAAAGTTAATATGAAGTGAATGCTCACCATCTTTCTGTGCATGGCAATGATGTAGCCAATGAAGGGGCTCTCTTGGACCAGTACAGCATGACCATTAGGGATACCATTGGCAAGGGGCTTCTCGGGGGTGCAGGGGACCACTGTGCTAGGCATGCCATTGGGAATCAGGCCAGACTTTACAGTGTGATTGTTTCCTGCTGTCCCGTTGGCTATAGGTGCTTTTTCTTAAAAGAAAAAAACTTGAGTCCATGTGTGCTTTCTTTGGACAACAAGACAGTAAACAGTTGCAAAATCACTAAAGATGCAACTGGAAACACTGCAAATAATAAAAGCAGAATTCAAAATGTAACAATGAAGCAACTGATCCACACAGTAGGGGTGGGGGGAGCTGGGATGCAAATGGCTGCCATGTTCATGTCATATTAAAGCTGTTCTTTGATGTAGGTTAAGTCCATTTCTGTCAGAGTTACAGCAGCACACAAAACACTGTCATGTTAACATGCTACTTGTGAAATCCTGTTGTTGCCACAGTAACGATTTTCTTTACACGCACACCGTCATTCATCTTGAAATCATTTGATTCGATTTACGTCTTCTGATTGGTTCTGTAGACTTAATGGGCTGAGGCTGGGATTTAGCGGATTGGAAACAAAAGTATTTGATGAACTTATACTATGTGTGGAGAGCATTCGTTCAATATCGTTATCTCATTTTTGATGGAGGTGGCGTTAAGCTGCTTTTGCATCTGAAGTCTTCAT
>RJVU01057378.1:1040143-1075524 GCA_003731715.1 Anabarilius grahami
ATCACAGGAATAAATTACTTTGTCAAATATATTTAAATAGTACACAGTTATTTTAAATTGTAATAATATTTCACAATATTACTGTTTTTTACTGTATTTTTAATTAAATAAATGTAGCCTTGGTGAGCAGACGAAACTTCTTTTAAAAACATTAAAAATCTTAGTGGTTCCAAACTTTTGTACTGTACTGTGTATATATATATATATATATATATATATATATATATTACACACACACATTTTTAATAATAATAATAATAATAATACATGTATTATTATTATTACAGGGCTCTACGCTAACATTTTTATTTAGGAGCAATTGTGCTCCTAATAAAAAAAATTTAACAGCACAGTCAAAAATTTAGGAGCACTTTCTGATCAATAACAGACGTTCACTTTCCCATCACAGGGTGATATTTTCCCCTATAAATTAATTTCCAGGGGCATTTTTACCATTATAAGAGCATTTTTTTTCTAAACTTATTAAATGTATGCATCATATTGTGTCAATTTCTTAAGTTAAAATGGAAAATTTGTTTTTAAATGTTAAACAATAAATTCAGTTAGAACAATAAGACCCAATAAGACTGATACCAATCATAAGAAATCATCAAAAAATCCATCTTTGCACTGAAGAGTGGCACAGAAGCTCCAGCTGAGGTGGTATTTAGACACATTTACATAGACTGCTTAAAGCAGTTACATTAAATATAATTTTTTGAATTTAGAAATATGTATTAAAAAAAGAACTTTAAAAGTTTGATATTTAAAGGTGGTACAGAGGATGTTTTGTTTTATAAATTTTTGCAATATTACTATAACTGTCTTTACTAACTGATAAAAGACTATTTATTAGGTGCACTGAAAGGAATATTATTAATATACATCATCTGTGCACGAGGTAGGGCCTTAAAAACATCAGCCAATCGTTTACGCGATCATCGCGTAAACGATTGGCCCTCTGGCTTGTCAATCACTGCCATTACGTTCCTTGTGAGAGACGCGCGGCTGCGCGCTCCAGTAACTTTCCACACTCCACAGGCGCCGCATGCAATGTTTTTGTCAGTAGACAGGAGTAACAACTGCAGATTATGAGTTACCTGCGGTGAGTCCTACATAATGAATCCACTAAGTGTGTGCGCGGCTTTAAGTTGCGCACATACTTAACGATTGTAAGGCCGATTATGAATGTAAATTGATACTTATGACTGATCGTGCTCAAACGCGTCTAGTCAGAGCCAGTTGCGTTCAGTCTGCGATTACAGTTGGTGTTCAAATTCCATGTGAAAATATATAAATCTGCTTCAGGAGCAGGAAACTATCGCTGTATGTTGAGCATAGTCTTAGAATGTTTTAGCTAGTCGTTAAATGTGTGCCCGGCTTAACACAGCGAATGCCGGTGGTAAACACTCGTGTTCCAATACTCGTGCACGAGTTTTGGGAGGCGTTCACTCGAAATGGAGGGGGGGTTGCTCTTACGCATGCGCTCATTTCAAAAACTCAGTTGACGAAAAGATCCTCTGTACCACCTTTAAGTAAAACGGTCAACGTAAATTGTAAATAATTTACAGTTTTTTTTACAATCACTTTGTTACTATTTCAGAACCTTGATGTCATTTTTCACAACTCTAGACACAAAACTCACAACCATCTTTCAAAACTCTAACACTTTTCTCAATTGCTTGATTACAATACAAAAAAATCTTAGATCATTTGTTCATTCAACAAAAATTACCTGTTCAATATGACAACTTAACATCGAAGTACTACTATTTCAAAAGGTAATTCACACATTACATTTCAAATGAGTGTCTATTCATTTCCTTACAATGATCTAACTATCAATTGATACAACTGCTCAAAATGATAAGTAACTGTTGCATTACTCTTAATGCATAGTTGTATGGAGACAGACAAACAATCTTCCATGTTTACTGTAAATCATGAAAGTTTCAAGATAACGAGATTCATTGTCACCAATTAGCGTGGAGCATGAACCAATTAGACTACAATATCCATGGATGACGCCTGCAATGACATCACAGCAGACCAGTGTCAGGCCTGGATTCGCCATGCCCGAAGGTTTTTTCCAAGATGTTTGGCTACTGTAATGAAAACATCCATTGTGATGTAGATGAGAACCTGTGGCCAAATGAGGAACACTGCATTTGATGTTTTACAGTACTGTCTTTTCTATTTCATAGCTAATTATTTTTCCTTTGATTCAAATAAACCTATGTTGTGATTGTACTGTAGTGTTTTGCATCAATATATTACAAACTTTGTTCAATGATTCCACTGTGTCTGTAGTATTCTCTCTACTACTGCAGTACTTTTACAGAGATGTATTTACTGTACATGTAGTACCATAATGAAACCTGTATCACCTATTTTGTTCTACAATATTTAATGATTGTACGAACAATGACACAGTGAAACTATCGGTTGCTTGTGTGTGGGTGATCTATAGTTATGTTTCAATGGTATTTCACAGTAGATTTGTGTTTTAAACCAATGATTGTGCAAGTGCAAGATTTCTTTAAAGATTTGAATGCACAATGCAATGTTTTGAACATTAGACAGCCTGTGTTACAAGAGATAACCGTTTTGAGTTTTGTGTCTGAAAGGTTCTGAAAATAGTAGCAAAGTGATTGTAAAAAACTGTATTATGAAAATAAAACCGCCAGTAGGTGGCGGTAAATCTTAATGTGCGAGTCACTCAGTCAGTCGTTCAAAACGCAGATTCATTCAGGAATCACCGTTGCTTGGAGATGCGCAACAGCTCTGGTGTGGCTTTGTTTGAAACTATTTTCCCGAAATACAGCATAAACAGACAGTATAGTGGCTAAAATGTTAAGTCACTTAATATCAACTTGTTTATTGGACTTTATTAAGATCAGTAAGTATCACATTTGCAATCATGCCAATACTCAGAAAAACAGGAGTTTAACGTTACTCGTGCGATAGGCTTGCTGCCATCGACAGTGTTACCGGTGTTCAGCCGCAATACTAGTTACATCACTTGCCCACCGTGACCGCAGCACCGTCGTTTTTATTTTTTTTTATAGTAATAAAAATCATTTCGTTCAGTTAGAGAACAGACAATACAGTTAAAACTGAACGCGACAGCTCAATTCAGTTAGCCAAAACGAAAATCGCAGCAAAGATCAGCAGCAGGCCCTCACTTCGCCCATTTCACCTCACTCTTCTGAATGACAAGACGATGGATGAAGATTTGGTTGCTAAGCGAAATGTAAAAGCGAATATTTAAGTGAATTTTGTTGTTGTGTTTTTCATCAAGAATAATAATGAACCCACCAATCATTTAAGCAATTGCCTCCTCCGAACTGTCGCTACTTCAAAAGTGAAAGTAAAATGGCAGCAATGGGCATTCATAACGGTGAGTGTGTTTTTATTAATTTTTGAAAGCATTTTTGCCCCAAGCCCCCGTTAATTTCTGACCTTGCTTATGATAATCCAAATGTAGCATTTCCAGTTAATTTGACTAAAACATCAGCAGCATGAGACGGTCTGGTAAGTGCATCATACCCGTTTCACCTTGTAAACAATCTTTGAAGTGTAGTCCGTCACGCACGTCTTTTGCACTTGCTCTGCTCGATGATGCAAAGTCTTTGAATGAAGGCATGAAAAGCAGCCGATTGCAGTATGAAACATAACTGTTGTTCTGTGTAGATGCATTTTGGGAGTTGTACTTTTTATTCAGACTGTATTATAGATCTGATCATGAGAATCGATCGGGTCACTCGCACCGGTGCGCCTAAATATTTTTTTACAGTCAGTTATTTGGTCGCAGTGAAGAGCTCTGATTATTATTATAAATACTAAAATAAATGGCTATCACAGCATGGTCACTTGTGACTAGGGGTCAATTGAGTCATGCAGTACACCCAGAACTGAAAACATTACAGGCTTCCCACATTACGATTTCATGACAGCAAAAGCACTGAGTGACTGAGCAGGTGGGAGATCTGCAGCACCTAAATAAATCATTGTCTCCATAAGAAGAGCCAGAGCTCAGATATTGTCACTGTGCAGGCTCGGGTCTCTGAGAGAATGCAGCCATTTCCTTCACTTTGTCAGTCTGGTTTTAATAACTGGGTGGCAGTGACAGCTGCAGCAGGGCCAAGTGTGTGCAAGTGGTGTGTATGTGTGTTTACTGAGTGGGAAGTGTTGCCTGTCACTCGTCATTATCTCACACAGATGCCTCTCTCCCGGTGGAGGGCAGGCCGACTGACTTGCTGATGCCTTCAGTGTGTTGGGGGAGAGGGATGTGGACAAAACAAGACTTGCAACTTGCCTAAACATCTGGAGAATAGACTATCAAAGATCAGACACCTGTCAGCTTCAGCAATATACAAAGTCACTAGTAAATTTAAATGTTAACCTAAGACTTTAAGTCACTAAAACAGATTTATGTAAACAGATGCCTCTAAACTGACAAACACTGGCCATTTCTGCAGAAAGGCAGCGCAGAGAGCATTGAGAGCTTATTCAGAGAATACTAATGGAAAACTGAAAGAGTATTCAGGGAGCATGGAAGGCAGAAGTCAGGTACCGAAAGCACAAATATTATAAAATTCCATAGAAACTCCATAGAGAAATTGACAAAACGTAAAATTTTTTAAAGACAGACCCATTATGAGCTCAGAGACTGATGGTATATTCTTCTGCAAAATCCACAAGTCATTGTAATTTTCAACAGTTGCCAAATTCCAAATTAAGAACTAAACTACACGTAATTCTGAAGAAAGATCTTCCGTGATCCACCAATTAGAGAAGTTGCTGTTACCATGGAAACGAGAACAGATGAGTTAATGAATTCAGTCTCTACACTATTAAACAACTTATCTATGTTTATACATTTCAATGTTTTGCAATACAAACTGGAGACTGGTATAATGGCTGCTAGAAATTCAGCTTTGCAATCACAAGAATAAATTAATTAAACAGTTAATTAAAATTCTACTAATATAAATCACAAAATTACCGTTTTTACTGTATTTTTGATCAAATAAATACATCATTGGTGAGCATAAGAGACTTCCTTCAAAACAATTAAAAATCTTTTGAATGGTAGTGTACATCAATAATTTTATATTGTACAGTAATTTTTATCGACTGTAGTTGCACACAAAAGTCTTCTCTTTTCCAATGATTTTTATTTTTTTTTTTCCTTCAAATCAGTCCTCTGAGATTTTGGTTTAGTTCAAGGCTTAGAACTCTTCTGAAAAATAATTTTAATCACTATGAAGAAAATGAATGTTGAAAATACTGCCGGAACCAGAGAATATTAAAAGAGTACAGACATAGGGTGCTTCTCAATTCTTATTTGTGTTTCCTCGTTTCCTTTCCTAAGCTTCACCCCTTCAGGATGCGAGGGAAGGATGCAGGGAAAAGACGCAAGGACGGAGGAATTGAATCAAGTGAAATAATATCCCCGCGTCACTTCATAGCATCATCAGCTGCACTCGAGGGATCTACCCATATGTTGTTAAAGTTTTTTTATTTAAAAAAAATTAATAAAGCAAGATGCCTCGTTGAAATATGTGAGGTGTAAAGTTTATTTAAACTGCAAAAGTAAAGCATACATTTAAATTATTGTGACAGATATGAAGGGGGAGGAGAATGTATACGTGCATCAGGTTTCTCGACGAGAAAGACTTCCGCAAAGGATACACCAGTGTATCCTCGCTCATGACTCCTCGGGAAGCCTACTCACTCCTCGTTCCTCGCCTCCTCGTGGTGCAATTAGAGAATTGAGATGTCCTTCAAGATGGCTAAGTTTGATCGGTTTCCGGGTCATAGGATGGAGGACAGAGGAGCGAGGAAACGAGGAGGGATATTGAGAAGCACCCATAGTTTTGAGAGTGTATTGTGAGGAAGTATTCTGAGAGAATAGTAACACTTACAGTGTGTGACACCCGCCAGGGTTTGATAGAAGGTGGGTGTGTCGCTGTCGTCGGTCAACGTGACGCACACGCCACCTGACAGCAGCCAGCGGGAGAATGTGAAAGCATCTTTATTCTGCAGGAGCCAGCTCTTAAACTTCTCATAATTCACTTTCTCTCCCTGGACAGAAACAGACAGTAACACTATAAATAATCACCAGAGTACAATTCTCTAATGAACCCATGACCAACTTAAAAAGCATTACAAAACAGTGCAGAACTGAGAAGTTGGACCGCATGTTTGTTGCTTCCCCTTGTTCACCGATGGGGAAGTTCTTTTATTATTAATATGAACTGAATTCTGTTGAATGCAGATACATTTGTGTGAGTGAGTTGAGTAAAGAGATAAGAGAAAGTCTTTTAACCGCTGCCAAGGGATAACCAGCAAAAGTGCTGCATTGGGTGGCTTTCCCCTAAATCAAGAAGTAATTTTGCAGCAGGATGAACGATGGCTGAGAAAACAGTGCAACTGAAAAAAGAGCTAATAGAGAAATAGGAGGGAATGTATGTCAAAGCCATATTACGTGACTTTGTTGGCTGCAACATTTGCACTGTCAACCTTTTAAGCTTATTATTAGAGCAGGGCAATAATACAGAGGAAGCTCTCTCAGTAAACACAAGTTTAAATAGGACAAACGGTTCAGAAGGTACTGTAAATATAGAATTTGGCAATCAATGAAATAAGTGTCACAGGTCTGGCAAACATTTAAATAGGTTTTAAATAGGCATGTAATCCATTTATCAGTAAGCAAAATGCTATCCTTTCTACACATTTCTTCATTTAGCCTGCGTTTCCATTGACTTGAAGCCAAAAGACGACATAACTATAGCTATGTTTCAATCCAAGTAGTCTAATTGATGTAATTGAATTTGTGAAATATCAGAATATTGCAAATAAAACTCATCTTACCCCATAAAAAACATACACACTTCAAGCACAGTTTTTTGTGTTTGCTTTTGTGGAAATTTTTTATTTATTTTAGGGCTGTTGTGTTAATGTGACATGTTAATTCACTTAATTAGTTATAGAAAAAGATTGAGTTAAAATGATTTAACGCACCTGCCCTGCCCCAGACCTACATAAGTCATTTCATACAGTAGATTGGTGACGAACATAAAGTAGAGCAACAACTCACTGCGTGTTGAAGCCTACAGAACGCAGTTAGAATGCCCCTAAAATTCCAGATATTAGGACAAAAATGCCCGTATGAGTTTTTGTCTCATATTTATATTTCATGATATTGTTACGTTCCACGTATGTTTTTGTATTTTTGTTTTTGTTTTTCTCTTGTTTCTATCCCAAATAGCACAAGTGCAAATATGATATTAATTTTATACAACAGATCAATAAATAAGGAGTTAAAATTGTGTTATATTTTAGACACAATATTGTCTATTTTTGCTC
Organism: Anabarilius grahami; assembly: GCA_003731715.1. NCBI lineage: Eukaryota > Metazoa > Chordata > Actinopteri > Cypriniformes > Xenocyprididae > Anabarilius > Anabarilius grahami. Next base: position 1,047,518 of record RJVU01057378.1, read on the forward strand.
AGTTGTGGCAAAGAAAATATTACCTATAAAGCCAGAGCAGAACTGTTGTGCATCTCCGAGCAATACACAACAGTGTTTTGTTTCTGAACGGTTAAACCAATGATTCAATGGCTCATTTATAAAGAGAGTAATTTACTTCATTCCTGAATGAATCAGCCATTTAATTAAATGAATAAATTACTCAATGACTTACTCATTTAGACTCTTACTGCCACCTACTGGCAGTTTTAGTTTCTTATATAGAGTAAAATTTACTTTAACTGTTTACATTTACTCATCCTCATGTAATTTCAATAGGAATGACTTACTTTCTTTTGTGAAACATAAAAAGATACTTTGAAGAATGTTGGTAATCAAACTGTTTTGGTCTATAAATATATCTAAATACCTATTCAGATGCAGCTTCTATTTGATGCTTTTCTCATTTAACACAATAATGACTTTAAATTATCTTTTGGGGGTAATTTGTGATTAATTAGATTAATTAATCAGTACATCATATAATAAATTAAAGAATTTAAATTTCTTACCAGCCCTATATAATATAAAATAATAAAATATACATACATATATATATATATACACATACAAATTACTTTTTGATGATACTATAAACTTCCTGGTTATAATCGAAAAAATAAAGACGGTTTAATTTCTCGTCTTTATAATAATGTGAAAATTTGTTTTTCACATTTTGAATAACTGAATTAGTAATTAAAAAACAATCTCTTCAACACTCATAGTGATTGGTCTGAGAAGTCATTACTGACAAGCAGGTGAGACTGAGGTAAATCACACAGGTGAGTCTTCTTACACTGACCTCAGTGAAGCACTTCCTAAGTGAGGGCGGGACCTCCCCATCCACTGAACGCAGCATGTTCTCCACATCCTCCCGAACCACATAGGCTCCCGAATCACTAGCGAACAAGCTGAAGATGTCTGTGGATACAGAGGACATCCTGGTTAATACACACACACCTTATCAGAGTCTAGCAGACAATGTGTCTTGCACCCTCATATCAATCACAACTGTCAGGGACACAGTGCGGCACACCAGAGTAGACCGTACATCTATGGGGAATATCAGAAAGTGAACTGAAGTGTGTATGGGGCTACAAGTTTGACTAAGAAACAGAGCAAAACAAAGCTGAATAACATTGGATGACTGAATATGCTGAGCCAGAGGTGTGCTTGTTTGGAGTGATTTTTGTAATTAAATTACCAGGCACCTCCTGTGACACGCAAAATAAACATCATACTGTATACACACAATTGTGTAAGGCAGAACAAGGGTATTTAGATCTGATGCTTTAAATTCTGAGAATAAAGCAACTAAAAAGAGAGAGTGTATTTAATTTATGATGCATAATGCACAGAAATTATTAAACAAAGAGATAGAATTGAATTACAATACAAAACAGCATGTGCCCCTCTGTACACCTACATTTGGCTTTCTCTTCATCGCGTCCTCTTGTTAATAGAACCAGCCCGACTATCAGGTAGTTGAAGTGCAGCCCTTTAGATGTGCCACCAAAAGAGGTGTAGATCACCTGCAACAGATGAGAAAGGGAGCAAGGATATACATTAAATGTGGCCCCTAAAAATGCACAATTGTTCAGCATTTAATTCTGTGTTCAAACAACATGTCTTCGGGTGCGTTCACACTGACAGCAATTTTCAGTAATCTGCAGTGTTTGAGTGGCACTGAGCTAAAAATTTTGCCATTGAACTCCACTTCATGCAATTGAGCAGCCATGCAGAAACTACCAATGGGAGTGCAGATAGTTATCCACCACCTGATACAGTTGGATAGTGCAGTCAAGTAGTAAAGTTTTCTATAAACCAGGAAATGATGCATTGTATTGCACATAATGTTTATGCAAAGGTCATACAGTGAAATATACACAGATTACACAGAAGACAATAACATACTCAGTTCAGTATAATAATGATGTTGATGATTATAAAAAAAAAAAAAAAGGTTTTAAAAGTCAATTTTTACCAATAAGCATAGCAAAACAGGTTGGGAAAAAGTTTTACAGGCATTTACAGAACAAAGTCATGCAACTCACCATGCAACTAAAATGAAAGAAAATGGGCATCTTTTAAATTTCACTTTCTATACATAGTTACACAACAAAGAAGGTCATTACTTCCCATCAGTACACGATTACTAAATCTAATGGTGTTCGACGCTTAAGACAGACAGCCTGGTGTTAGCTGTTATCTCAGACCTTTGATTTCCGCTGAGATTCAGAGAAACATCAGACTCTTAATGATAATGCTCCCTAGGTACATATCTCCCAATAAATCAGCTGACAACATTTAGTTTAATACAGAGGAAACATTGCATTCTCCCTCTACCCACACTGCAGGGCTACATATAATGTATAAAAAAACTATCCCTGCAAAATGTAGCACAGCAGGAGGTTTACCAGTAAAATGCTTTTCTTCCTGTTTTCGATCTATTTCTATTCCAAAGAGACATCTCATGCACACATAATTCACTTTTACGCCTGGTGTGACACGATGTCTTACCCATAACACCACATATAACTAAAATTTTCACACACCCTGATGCCTACTAAACAGTCTAGCACTCTGCGGCATATAAGAAACATTTACTAGAAAAAGTTGTTGGTGGTGGGATTTCCACACAATGACAGGTACCTTTTCTCTGTGGGTTCAATCTTATGTCAAACTGTCCAAGTCCACATGAGTCTTGACTGACAAGTTGGACTACAGCTTCACTGCTGAGCAGAGTCCAAAATTCTTTTTTTTTTTTAATCCATACTTGTCAAGGAACTTTTGACAATAAAACATTTATTTAACATTTTTGTGGATTAAAACAAAAACAAAAAAGACAGAAAAAATAAAATAAAATAAAACCAGTATATAAAAAACAAATAAAAACAAGCATTTATTTATATACTTAAAGCTACAATATGTACATAGGTCGCCTGTTCAAAACAAAGGTGTAGCTTGATGATGCCGAGTTTGAGCGCGGATTCTTGGGAGATGTCGTCTTCACCTCACAGTCAGTGGAAAAGAATCGGGATGGGATGGGGCAGAAATCATGTTCATGGATGAGATTATTAACGTTACTGTAGTATGAAGCAGCGCAGGGCTGATTGATGTTGGAGCCTAGAGGTTTTTGGATATTTTACTGCAAAAATTAAGCCTTTAAGCCCAACAATAACTAAAAAAACAAAACAAAGAAAAAAATGATGTGACCTTTCAGCTAAATGCATGATAGTAATTTTACTAAATAAATATTTAAGCTATTTAAGAAACTAAAACAAACCAGTAAATGAAAGTTAAGCAAAACAGAATATAAAAAATGTAATAAAATAGCACTAAACAAAATTTTATGCTAGGGATCTTTTGGTTTCCTAGCTAAACGTATGATATTAAATTTACTGACCAACTGACCAGTTGTATAATTAGCGTGTACAAAACAATATAAGTTATAACTATTTATAAAACAAACAAGTAAAATAATATATAAAAGTGAAAAATAAATAAATAAATATAATAATAATAATAATTATTATTAAAGCTGCAAGCAGCGATGAAAGGGCCCTGACTAACTGAATATTGGCATATAGATGTCTTTAAGCCAGGACTCGTATCACACATGTGAAGTTTGGGGCAGATTGGACATTGTATGCCTGAGTTACAACAGCTTCCTGTTTCATGGCAAAACATCAAACTTTGCCAGGCCGCCGCAGACACGCCCTTCGGTGAAAAGTCTAGATCTTTGCAATTTAACGTCTCAAAAGCCTTTAGATTAGACTGACCAAATACGATGTTGATCTGATTAAAGCTCTAGGAGGAGTTTGTTAAAGTAGAACATGTGGAAATGGCAAAAACTGCCAACATTTTGCAGAGAAAATTTAAAATATCTCGCTTCCTGTTGGGTTTACAGATTTTGCACCCACAGGCTTTTTTGTAGGTATTGGGCACGTGTCTACCGAATTTCATAACTGTACGTGAAACGTAACACGGAGGGCGCTTAATTGAAATTTTGTAGGTGGCGCTATCGAGCCATTTTGCCACGCCTAATTCTGAAACCCATATCGATGTAAATTTTCACCACTTCTGATGTGTTTGCAAAGTTTCATGAGTTTTCGAGCATGTTTAGGCCCTCAAAAATGCGATTCACTTTGGAGAAGAAGAAGAATTGGCTGAGCAATTACAATAGCACCATCGGTGCTCGGGCCCTAATAATAATAATAATAATAATAGNTAGGCCCTCAAAAATGCGATTCACTTTGGAGAAGAAGAAGAATTGGCTGAGCAATTACAATAGCACCATCGGTGCTCGGGCCCTAATAATAATAATAATAATAATAATAGAATAAATAATAAATAAACAAATATAATAAACACAAAACAAAACTTATGTCTGGGGCCTTTTGGTTTCTTACCTAAATATATAATAAATTTACTGGGCAACTGGACAGTTATGCTCACCCAAATCAATTTATATAGTTAGCAGTGGCCGAGTGCTAATTTTGAACCCTGCTGACAAGTCTGAATAAAATTAAGGTCTGGTTAATGAACACTCTGTTGTCATTCATCTCCACAGCTCTGGCATCAGTGTGGATTCGTCTGAGTAACACTGGCAGCAGTTTTGGCCAGAGGGCAGAGAAGATGTCAGGCTTAGAGGAGCTGTTGGCACTCGACTGGAATGCAGAGTTTACCATTATGTTGAAAAATACAGCTGAGGAACATAAGTAAGCAATAAGGTACGAGAGGCTGTGCTGTATCGTGAATAAGTCACGGCTGAAGGGCTTTGTTAAGCACAACGTGGATCGGAGTGCCTGCAACCCCTTCAGCCGTGACTTATTCACGATACAGCACTAGCCTCGAGTACCTTATTGCTTTTATAAAACAGTTTCCACACAATACAAATATTAAAGCCAAAAATATGTATCAATGCAACTTTCATGAAGTAAACTTTCACTAAAGCCTTCCTTACGCCGGAAAAAATAGTCCCTGACAATGAACGGCAACAGAAGTTACATTATTATGCCATTAGATGGTGGCAAAGACTGTCTTTATGAGTGTGTCAGTCAGTAGCAAAGACTTTTACATTGAAAAGACTGAATTGTTGTGAACACGGAACAAGACGCAACTGACAAATGCTTTAAAAAGCGCTGTCAGTCATGGGAAAACCCCTTAACTGTAAAAAGGACAGGATAATACATTGGACATTTAAACAGATTTTTTATTATGAACATAGGACTGACCTGAAGGAAAATGCTAAATCTGAATGCAGGTAATAAACTCGCTCACTCAATCTTTTTCTCACAGTACTCTTCTATATAATACAGTAAGCTTTAATGAACAATATCAACTGAGAACATACAGTTTACGTTGCTAAGAGTGGTTGCTAAGGGTGTTGTGTAGTGATACACAGAACCGTTAGGTGTAGCGGTCATAGCCGTGTTTTGTTGTGAATAAAACACAGCTATTGACCAATCAGAATCAAGGACAGGAACTAACTGTTTTATAATAATTTTTACGATGCATCGTGATGCTGATGTGAACGATTCATCGTTGCATAAAAACAAAAGAATCGATTAAAACATTTTTTTTATTAAATAGGCCTATAATTCATATTAATATGCTCTTTTATTGTAAATAAAGTAGGCTACTCTTATTATATATTAATAAAAAAAGTTACTTATCTCCTTAGGAAGCAAAGCACTGAGTCTGATGTTGATTGACATCTCTGATATGATTTACATCTCTATGTTGAAACCACCACGCAAACCTTCCAGTTTAACATATGGCACATTTAGTTGATTGTTTAAAGTCCTTTGGGTTGGGAGGATATTGGTATGTGCAAACCCATTCATTCCTAATGGGCTGTTTACACACATAGATCACTGCATCACTGTGACGACCCTGGAGTGTATTCTGCTCTGACAGCACATAATATTAACTGCATGAATTTGATATTTTGTGACAGAACTAGGGATGTGCAAGACTAGTTACTAAACGATACAGCTGCTGCTAGTCGACATTGGAAATACTAGTAATTTACAATTTTTTCCAAATTTGTTGCTTTATATTTTTATAAAGGCTACATTCAAATTACGGTCCTGTTAATATTAAAATTTAAAAATGCAAAATTTCGAAAAGTGTACACCTGGACAAACTAAAAATATATAGTTGCCAGTACACGTCAAGCTTTTGCTGCACCACCTGTCATGTGTACAGATACTTTTCCATACACAAGAAGTGCATTCAAACACAGACAAGCGCAAGCAGTATCTGTTGTAATGATCAACATTTTGACACTGCTGACATATAACTAACCTTCTGAATTCTATTTATAATATTGAGTTTGTACTTACTGGTCCTGCAGTGCCAATTGATTCAGCTGATTTTAATAAATATGTCTATATTTGCAAACATTAATTAAGTGAACGCTTAAGTTTAATGTACAATGATCATAATGCATGTATGGGACCTATTCTTCAGCAGCATTCGCTATGGGATTAGACTGTTTGATTCATAGATTAAGTAGGCTATTTCAAACGTATTGCTTATACAGACTGTTGTTTGTCTTAGACTAGTCAAAATGTCCATTTAAACGTTACGGAAATTAGTTTTGGCGCATAGATCGGCTTCTTTTTATTTCTACATTGTACAGATACATAATATACACAAACACAGAAGCCATTCTTATTGAAAGCAGCTTTCATAATGAATAATGTAGCACGCTTCCGTAGCGTGTAATCATTGCCCTTTGATGTAATACAAACACTGAGTGACTGAAGGTGGAGGTAATGATCAACTAGAGCATTCCAGAAGCTGACACGTGCACAGACAGGAAGTGGGAGGAAAAGAGGGGGAAAGTGTGCGATGCTGCGAGGGATTTGATGAGGCTGGCTGCTAAAGATCAACGTGAGGTGTTGTCTGGCTGGCTGCGAGCTGAGTTCAGGGGAACCAATCAACTTATCACAGTGATGAAATGAGCAGCTGGGAGCTCTGTGTTCCTCCCGACTGTGCCTCCCGATGATGGACGGAGCAAAAGATGTCACCTGCAGATTAATCACCCACGGGACGCAGGCACTGACTACCTGCCATCTATATACATGTGTGGGTGCATTTAGGTTAAGTAAATAATATATATCGATTTTGAAGCATGGTTAGACAGAGTGGAGTTCAGGTAAAAATGTGATCTCAACTTTGATCCAGCAAATGGTTTGTTAACCAGCACAGAGTGCTAAGTGACATGTAAATGCGTAGAGTAGTGTTGTCACGATACAGGAATTTCTAAACTCGATACGATACCATGAAACGTATCGATATTCTATTGCATTTTCGATACGACAAGGGAAAAAAGCTACATATACAGCTTTTTTTGTCCATCCATTGAAAGTATAGGCAATCAATAATTTCTGAAGAGATCGCTTTATATGATGACAATGATATTATTCATATATATGATATTATTCATATTTTATTCATATATAAACGTTGATCAATTACCATTACAATTATCTCCAAAATATTTGCTAACTAGTGCATTTGTTTTTACAATGAGGTAATTTTGCTGCGATAGCTTACACACAGCACAAGGAAGCTTGATTTAAAATGGTAAATTGAAGTAAACAGTAATAAAACAAATTACTAACAATAGCACAAATAAATGCAATAGAATAAATATACAAATGAATTAGACTGCTTTATTTTATTTTATTTCAAGTAGGTTAGTGTTGTTTTTGGCGGCCTGTTTTAATTTTAGTTTTAGTCTAGGCTTTGTGTCAAGCTGTCATTTTAGTTTTTATTAGTTTTAGTCACATTCATACTCTTTTTAGTCTAGTCAAGTTTCAGTCGACTAAAAGTCTGAGCATTTTAGTCTTATTTAGTCAGAATTATCCATGACTATTTTAGTCTAGTTTTAGTCAATGAAAACTGATGACATTTTAGTCTAATTTTAATCAATGAAAATTTTATTTTAGTCTCTTTTTAGTAATGCAATTCTATTTAACCCAATCAATATAGTATAGTACCTAGTAGTATAGACGAAACTAAAATTTTATTTTAGCCAAACCCATTTTAAACAAGGTTATCTTATTATATTGTTACCTACATTATATAGATAATACCTTATAATGCCTTGAGATGTCTCTTATCCCTTTTAGACCCTTTTTTTTTTCCTGAGCGACAAACACAAAAGTAAAGACTCATAACTCCAAAACTGTAGCAAGGAGAGTCAAAAGATAGGTATCATTTGATAGAACACTTTTAAATGTTTTAGAAAATATAAATTACATTTGGACATTTTCATGCTGAAAAACTGCTGATAAAAGACAAAATATATATATCTCATTTTATAATTTTTTTTATTTTACATGGAATAACTCAGGAAGGCAATAAGATCAGAGAAATTCTTTTTTGGTGATGCTCTCCAACATGTGAGCTGCATCTTTTTCAAATTTTGTGGTGATAAAGTGTTATTCGTTTTTTTGCTCTAAACTCTGTTTTAGAGGCACTTCTCAGCACTCGTTAGGATTTTTTCGAAATGGTTAGATGCATTAAAAAGCTGAGTTTCTAAGTTAAGATGATACCTATTTTGTATTATTCCACGTTGTTAAACGAACATGGATGGGTCCGGGAACATTGGATACACACTGCATCCCGGAAAGATGAGAGACTTGTTTTTAGCCAAGTATGTTACATCATGATTTTGGATTCATTTTAATCATAAGAATCTGCTTTAAATAATGATGTGCATTTTCTATGATCTGTGCATTTTTCCTTAAGTTATGAGCACGTGAAATCTACATATACCTACATATCGGTCCCTTTCTCTATGTCAGAGGAAGTGACGTCGCCTGCGTCTGCGCAGTGCGACCTGATGCAGCCCCTGAAGTGAGACACAGGAAACAGAAATACTGCAAAATAATAATAATAACGTGACTAAAATAACGTTATAACATTTCGTCTCGTTTTGGTTAATGAAAATGAAGAGACATTTTAGCATAGTTTTTATTTTGTAAACCACATTTAGTCTCGTTTTTATTCGTCAACAATATTTCATTATACATTTAATTATCGTCATCGTCACATGACCAGCATTTATGTTGCGTTGCGTCTCGTCTCATTTTCGTCACGTGATAAAGGTTCATTGACAACGATATTTAGTCATAATTTTAGTTGACGAAAGCAACACTAAAGTAGGTCTAACAGTGGTATTCAGTAAGAAACTGAATAAAGAAAAAGTAATCAAATTTAAAAAAACATTGGATAATCTTCATTTAAAAAATTAAATACAGATTAATCAATTAAAAGTTACACAAGTTAATCAGTCAAGAGCAGTGAGTGATTTTCTCTTTGACTTTTGTTGTTTGATTAACATTAACAGAGAGTTAACGTTTATTAGGCTGCTGTCCCTTTAAAGGTGCAGTATGCAATTTCTGAGAAACACTGTTGAAAGTGGATCAGACCGAGCACCAAAACAAACTTGTAGCCAATCAGCAGTAAGGGGCATGTCAACTCATTAGGGGGGGGGAGGTGCCTGTGTTGCATAGTGTGTTTGTGAATTTGGGGCGGAGCTATCAAGTTAGGGGTGTGATCTAGGGCTGCACGATTTGGAGAAAAAATCTAATTGCGATTTTTCTGGTTAAAATTGCGATTTAAAATGCGATTTTATAAAAAAATTGAAAAAAAAAAAAAAAATTACAAACAATACCAGGCTTGTTTTGCTTGTTTGTAGGGCTGCACAATTTGGCCCAAAATTGTACTAATATATTATTTTGACTAATTATTTTTATTATTATTAGTAGTAGTATTATTAGTATTATTATTATCATTATTGCTAAATAAAAATATTAAACCAAATAACAAATATTACTGTTGTAATTACTTTCATTATTAAAGTATTTAGCATTAGTATTTAATTATAAATATAACTATAATAATTAGAAAATAATATTTAAAACTTGTATGACAAAATGTGGGGTTACCTGTTAACATGCAAGCAGTATGTATATAAATCATTAGAAGGGTCTAAGGATTTATTATCAAATATTATATTATTATGATAAAAATCTGTCTCAATTTCTTTATTTTTGTCAGGAGGTATGCAAAATCAAAAATGGAGTCCATGATTTAAAATGAACTACGTGCCTCTTATGCATCCACTGTGGAAAAAAACCCTGTACACTTCTGTACACTGGAGAAAAACATATTAATTATGTGTTTCCCTCAAAGTTCTTTAGAGAGAGGAATTATTTTTCCTATTTTCACCCTGAATAGGATTGAGTGAGCTTTACTTGGCGCTAAACATGTCTGTTTCATACTGGACGCCGGAGGGCGCCCTTGAGCAGATACTCCAAACACTCCAAATATACGCAAACAAACACTGTTCCAGGAAATCCCCAATGGGCATCATGCTATCGCTGTGACTGAATAAAAAGAAGGTAGAAATGCTTTGATTGATTAAACATGAATAAAATAAACAGACGACTACAACTATACATGGTTTATATGTTTTCTTCAAGCCTTCTAGGGTATTTCCGTAATAATAAAGTATATTTATAATCCAATGCTAATCAAAATGCTATTTCAAACACTCAACTGACGTTATGAAGTGAGTTTGGAGTAAAAACACATTAAATGTTGTCTTTTGTTAGAAAAGAAGTTCATAAAGGCTTCTCATGTTTGGAAAGTTTGTATATTTGAAGTGTGTTGCATTTCTAATGCAGTGCTCTCAGATGGAGCGTCATTTACTACTGATCACAGAGCAGCTCTTCACTAACACGCTGTGTACATATTTATATCATTAAAAATCGCAGCCTTTGCGATGACAATCGCACTAAGCCAAATCGTGATTTTGATTCGATTACGATTAATCGTGCAGCCCTAGTGTGATCCTATTAAGTTTGTTTTGGTGAATTCAAATATCAGAGATTTTCAGAAATTGCTCACTGCACCTTTAAGACCTGACGCACACACAGATCCAAAATACTGTTACTGTTACACAATCTTCCTGCTTACGACTGTGTTTACATTAATACTCACCAAGATGGGCATTGGGACCTTATTTTTGAGTGTATTTCTCCATTAATAAGCCACAAAAAAAGGGCTCATTTTGGCACTAGTATGTCAGAGGAGGCTTTATTATGTGTGCATTTCGGATGTGAGAGCGAAATCTGTGGAAATGAGTAGAATTATGTACCACCTCGCACCAAAATTCAGACCCGGTCACACCAACACAATTTAACTGTAGCGAATGAGACGAGGAGGCGGGTGCATGTCAACTCCCTGTCATAGAGGAGAGCAAGAAAGCGCAGCTGGTGTCGGTGTATCGATACTGCAGAAATTAGTATTGGAATTGTTTCAGATATTTCAGTATCGATTGATACAAATCAAAATATCAACATTTTTGACAACACTAGTGTAGAGCGCTAAAAAGAATCACTTTAGTAAAAGAACCACTCAATAAAAGCATCAACGTGCTTGGCAAAAATCTGGATCAGTCGCTGTACAAGCTTGTGGGAAAAGAGCTAAAAATAAACATAACTATGCAATATTGGATCAGTGGCACTTTTATTCAGCTGAAAGAATTTCATTGGATTGCAGCCATGACTGAAAGTTCATAACAATACCTGACGAAAGATTCATGACTTTAGAGTCAAGTCCTGTTAAAGGCTTCCATCTGTTTTAAGGACTTCTTTTAATTGAAGCTTTAAAGAGATGTGCCTCCTTCATTTAGCAATCTTAAAGTATTGATCCGATACATTACTCATAATAAAACTGGCTGAGCGCCACACGGAAACGAGCTGAAAATAACTACCCAAGCTGGCATGCAAATACTAGTTCCTATGACAACAAGTAGAAATATGGACCAGAAAGATTTCAGCTGAAATAGAGGGGGATCTCTGTGTGATTCATCTCACAGAGATCAGACTGTAAAGATACAGGAGGCAAGTAGAGGGCCACATGAACTCATGGTTACAGCGGTCAGGTCATGGGGAAGTCTTTAAATGTCAGATGATGATGTGTGAGGTGTTTTACCATAAAGCCCCACCCTTTCAGTTAGTGCTTCTCTGGGTTACAATTGGTAACCACATGACTGTGGGTATTTGGAGCATCAGCAAACCAAAACAGAACTACTCACGAACAGGGAAATAGCTTAGTCAAACGGCAGAAAAAAAGCACTCAATCAACAGTGGGGAACTACATGCTGTAACTAAGCTTATCTAAGCTTTTGTGACTATCTTGTATCTTTTTTTGTGTGGATACTATGTGGTATGTGGATACTAAAGGATGTAGTCTGTATAAAAATATATAGAAAATATAATCTAAATGTATCCAAGGTGCCGCAAATAGACTGTCAAACGAATATGTACTACTTGTAGCCTGCCATAAATAAACCAGGAGAACAGATTAATCAAGCACAAAACTGTTAAAACATGAAGAGACAGCACTGAAACAACCAGTGGGAGGCTGGAGAGATCATGATGCTGTGATTATGTTAATGTTGTATTAAAGCTTGACTCACCTCTGCAACTTTTGGTGGAACTCCATCGCCCAGTACTTCCCTGTAGAAGCATTGCTGGGTCATATAAACAGACAGGCCACTTGTCCTCTTGAAGGCATCTCGCAGACGTTTGAGCTCCACATCGGTAACTGTGAACACAGTAGAGAGCTGTCAAATAGCTGCACAAGATATGAGGTGGTTATCAATAAAAATTACTTCAAAAAGAGGTTCATTGTTTCATACTAAACAAGATATTGGAATGCATCTTTGCTAAATAAGTTAATTTCTTTCAAAAAATACAAACATTTTACTGACCCCAAACTTTTGAAAGGTAGTGTTATTATAATATTATTATCATTTAAAATTAAAACTGTTAAATATTTCAATTTAAAAAACACAAAAACTTCTAACACTAGAATACTGCATTTCCAAACTGTCATCTAGCGGTTCATCGTTCCATTTACTTGTTATGCAGTTTTTTTTAATGCAGAAAATTCACATTTGGTGCGAACAGGGCCTTAGGCCTGAGAGAGGTAACTATGACTGCTGAGCAAACTTCTAATAAGTCAAAGTCATTGCCATCTTTGCTCATTTCTCACCTCTAGCTCAGAGCGTGTTGAGTTATGATGGCAGAGAGGGACTACAGCAAGTGCTTTCATCTCTATCTCACACGTACACACACTCATTCCTTTTAAAACATCACCGCCTCTGCAGCCTGTATTTAACCCAGACACTTACGGGAGGCCATTGCTGCTTCTCTCTACTCATAGCCTTGTACTGCCTAGCACAATACATCACAGACCTGCTCATAAACTACAGCACTGTTCTATCTGACCCATCCATAACAGGGTCAAGGCCAACAGCAGAGGGCCAAGACACGATGCTCTCTGCAAATGGGACATTATCAGAAATGCTTTTCTGAAAGAAGTTAAGTGACATGTAGCCAAGTATGGTTTCCCATACTCTGAATTTGTACTCTGCATTTCACCCATCCAAGTGCATACACACAGCAGTAAGTATTGAACACACACACGGAGCAGTGGGCAGCCATTTTTTTGCTGAGGCACCCGGGGAGCGATTGGGGGTTAGGTGCCTTGCTCAGTTGTGGGTAATGAGAGTGGAACTGTTCAATCACTCCCACCACCTATATTTCCTGCCAATACTGAGAATAAAACCTGCGACCTTCAGGTTATAACCTTCAGGTCCGAATCTCTAACCATTAGGCCACAACTGAACAGAATGGACTTGAATCTCCAGAATGGAATTTGCTGTTAATTTATTCACCCTCAGGCAATCCAAGATGTAGGTGAGTTGTTTTTTTTCTTTAATAGAACAGTAAATAAGATTTTTAGCAGACACTGTGGTCCTCTGTGATTAATATAATGCAAGTCAATGGCTACCAACACAAGGTAAAACAAATACAGGCAAACCAAAATTAATACCTGTGGCCCCTGACGATACACTGAGGTCTTATTTAGCAAAATAAGCGAAGCCGTCAGCTCACGTGCAAGTCATGATGCGTCAGGAATCTTGCACTCCAGACTGCGGTGAACATGCTCAGGACCATTTGCCAAGTAGTGGATTACAGGTAATAATGTTGTAAATAATGTTCAGTTTTTTGCACAGACCGATCGTTTCGCTTCATAAGACCTCAATGTATCGTCAGGAGCCAGAGTCTTAATTTTGTTTTGCCTGTATTTGTTTTTTGACTTTCAAAGTTACGGTAGACACTGAATCACCAAGGAAAAATGGTTTCAGCTAAAAATCTTTACTATTCTACTGAAGAAAGAAAAAAAGACCCCTACTAGGGCTGGACGATTAATTGAAAAGTAATCAAAACCGAAATTCAGAACCTCTAACTGGCGTAATTTTCTTTTAATCCCGTTAATACTTTTTCCCTTAAAAACATACCTCCGCGTGTGTAGTCACGTCACTCCGCCACGTCACGTCACTCCGCCACGTCCAGTCAGTGGCATGGAAGCAACACGGAGGCAAACTCAAACGGCGAATCAACACACACAGACAGCGAGCGAGCGACAAGTCCCGAAGTAAGATCACTTTCACTTGCGTCTACACTAAACGTTGTCAATTGTATGTGTTTTAAGGCCTGCCAGTTTGGACATTCAAGCGATTTTAGACCATCGGGTGTATATATATTGAGCTACCGCGCTGATGCATCGTGGCACACAAACACTCATACAGACACTAGCTCGCACATCACGTGAAGATCGCGCGCACAGAGAGGAGCACAGAAACTCGTTGTCAATGCTGTCCTGTGATTTATCACCAAAGTAGCTTAGAAACTCAAAAGTTATAGCAAATATTTTTCTACTACTGAAGAAACTACTTACAACCCACAGCTTCACAATTAATAGAGAGATGATATGACTAATTCACACACGCAATCGCTCTCAACGCATTCAAATAAATGTACTGGTACTGTGCTAATTTATCTGTATCTGATTTACAACGAGCAGAAATCTGTAAGCAATGTTAGGAAACATAGATAAAATAACTGCTGAAAGTGTTCTATGTCATGTCAGAGCACTCTTTCATTAGGAAAAAAAAAATAAAAATCCCACCTTTAATAGTCAATCATATTTACAGTACAAACCTTATCAGTGAACTATAAGGGCAACAAAAAAAAAAAGAGAAAAAAAATCCTTCATTAATTGTAATCAAGGTAAAATGTTCAATTAATTGAGATTTTGATTTTAGGTCATATCGTCCAGCCCTAACACCTACATCTTGGATTTAAGTAAATTAAACAGCAAATTTTCATTTTTGGGTGAACTATCCCTTTAAGAATGCTTGGAATTATGTGACAGTACATCTGCAATAAAAGCACACGACAAATGCCACTCCACTGTAATAACAGTTGTTAGCATGTCACTGAAGGAGAGTCACTGGGGCTCTTATGGTGTTTGCACAATACGGCAGCTGATGTTTTCCTGCCCTTTTTGTTCTAAAGAAACACATTTTTAAATAAAATATTGATCACTATAACAAATGTGTGCAAATGTCACAAAAGTGAGACTTTAAGCAGGAACACTGCATGAGGCCCGTGAGCTGTACCAAGGATCTGGAGAGATGCACATGACAGCAAATCGCATTCATACAATGCTTGGTTTCTGTAAGGGTGTTAAAAGCGCTTTCATCTATGGGATAGAACAATTGTCTACCTCAGAATGTTGAGGACACCTTTTTGCGTAAGGTTCCTCTAATGAGTCAATGGAAAAAAACATTGTTTACATCCTACAAGTGTAGTTGACATACAATACTTTTGGAAAGTTGACATGTCATGCCATACACTGCAGGACCATTTACACTGAAGTGAAGGTTAAAAAAAAGGTGATTAAAATTGTAAAAAGAACAAGAAGAAAAGACACCCCTCCTAAAGTCTGAGTTTTACAAAACTGTATGCCATTTTTTCCACCACATTTTCATAGACTATTAATGATTTAGGCCTCAATAAAACCAAATATCAGCCTTGCCAATATATCGCTCTATCACTAAGCACAGCACTTTTCCTCAGTAGGCATGCCACAGTCTTTATAATACCGGAAGAAATGGGTATACTGTGTTGCGAAGATACGACGACAGGAAACAGACTGTGGATATTCCTGGACTTGACATAGGGTGAACCATTGGGACTGCCTGAGAAAACAGTTTAGAGCTCTGAGGGTCATAAAAATTCCTCATGACTAAAGAAAGGTTGATTTTCTTACAAAAAGCAGGAGAAAACCTTTAAGTCCCAAATCACAATCCATTCTCCCAGGTCACAATCTTAATACACTCTGCTAGGGGAACACTCTTCATGTGATACAGAACGCACAGACATGGCCATGGAGTAGACCACTGCATCTGAGGTGTTTCAAAGTCGACAGGTCAGGCTCTCCACAGGCATTTTAATAGCCCTGGAGGGAGCATAATTATTTTGTATAATGTTCTGTGGGAGAAAAGCATCGGATGAGGTGAACAACATCCCAAGATCATAAACACAATCAGGGCACCAGATGTTCCACTGAAAAGACAATGACTTTGCTGAATGCTGAAGACATTTTCTGTGCATGTGCAGGAAGAACTCCAGACCAGTTTTTGAAGTCATTACAAGACAATTAAGCCGATTCTATTAAGCAATTCCCAAATTGCTCTCTCCAAAGGTGCCAAAGTAATATCTGCAAACCTAAAACCACAAGACGGTTTCCCAAGGGAGACTGAGTGATTGTACAACAGTACAGCTATTAAAATATGCATGAAGGAGATGAAACATTGGAATAGGTTAACTAAATTTCCAGAATAATTATTGTCATTTATTTTAATATTATAATTTTATAAGTAAAATAAAAAATTAAATTAAATAAAGTACAAATAGAAAACTGGCAAAGCAATAACTGCAGTAAAAATTAGGTCACTCTGATCTCCTTTTTATGAGCCACAGTAACCAAAGTAACCTATACTCTTATCTATACTGACTCAATTATTCTCCAATAACACTGCCTATGCTTGCAATCTACCAGAGTGCATTAGTGTTTTCTCCAAAATTCTTCTCAAAAAAAAAAGAAAGAAAAATACACAAGCCTTTTCTAACAAGAAGGAACACATTCAGACTCAGTGGTGTTCATGTTAAGGTGATGAAAAAGAAATGAGGAAATGCAAATATCGTCTTGCTCTGGGGAATTCAGTGACAGGTCTCCTCTTTGAAATACCACAGCAACAGACTGCTAAAGCTTTCACAGACTCTTTGATTTTCCCTTTCCTCGTCCAGTCAAAGCGCTTCCCCTCAGAGGAGAGACAGCTAGATCCATAAAGCTCTGAGTTACTGATGGAAGCCTGCAGGATACACTGTATCCTACAGTAAAACTAATTTCAGTGCGCTACTACCCAGAAACATGACCTACTTTGAGTTCCCAGTTAGCTACTAAAATGTAGGTCTGTAGGTGGTGGCAACCTTTCATTCTAGGCTGAGGATTCCAAGGACGACCTGAGTGCAAATGAGACGCCTGACCCTTATAGGTAAGCAGCATAAATAAACATGAGTTCCTGAAGACGAGACTTAATTATCTCAGATGGATTCGATGGCCTGGAATCTCAGAGGACCCTCTCTCAGTCAAGCTGACAGGGGAATGCCTGGGCTCCCCGTAGGGCTAGCAGTATTTTTTAGTGGGCTACAGACGACAGGATTGGGACACTAGAAGCTCCTTAATAATACTGAACAGTATATTGAATGTTCAATCTTGGAGGAAAGCCATTGAAAACCTTTGAGGATGAGCACTGGACTAAAACTTGCATACTATTGAAATTACATACTACCCATATTACATAATATACCTTTTCAAGAATGACACAGTAGGAGTATTAATAAATGAAGACAACTTCTTCTGTTTCACTGTTTTTGACCATGTATGTGTATTTTTATGCCGTGCACATTTCAATATTTGAGTTTGTGTAATGTTTTGAACATAAGTCATTTTTTATTAAATTGGAAGAATGATTTGTTATAGTCTTGGAAGAAACAGCCTGAGTGGTTGAAAAATATAAGCAAATCAGATGCTGAACCATCATAATTTTCCTGGAAAAGCGTTCATGAATTTACAGTTGTAAAATTTCCAGTTGGAAATTACAAACATTAAATGTTTTTTTTAAGACAATTTTTAATGAAAAATATTTCTCTTTCTTTTTAGGGATGGGTCATTATGGTTGACCTATACTGTGCAAAAGTCTTAGTCCACCAGTTTTGTTGTTTTATAAATGTTTTAATGACCATCCATATTTATTTTTCTGTCACTTTAATAAGATCCAAACAGAAAATACAGGAAAAATGTACACAAAAAACCAAAATGGCTTCTTTAAGCAAAAATCAGTATTCAGTGTGACCTCCTGGACTTCTTCCAGTTTCTCAAAGAAGAAACTCTGAGAAACTTTTTTTTTTATCAGATTTTGAAAGTTTTCTTGGCTTTCCAATCTTTCCATCTCATTTAGTTTTAAAGAGAGCCAGGTTCCTGCTATTGCTCAAATGTAAGGGGTGGTCACGAAATACTTGCCACTTCAGCCTTTAGAAGCCTTTTTTTCTGATGTTTTTCTGTTTTTTAATACTGTATACAAATTTCCTGCATTTTCTAGTTATATTCTAATAAAGAGACTGAGAAATAGTTATATATGGTCATTATACCATTGCTAAAACAACATCTAATGGTGGCCTAAGGCTTTTGCAAGTACTGTATATCGTAGTTGATCCATACGGACCAGGCACCTCGGTTTGAAACGCACGTGATTCTCAGATTAATTGCAAACTTTAACCATCAGAGGGAAAGTTTATCAATTGCATGTGTTTTAGGTCCTGTCAGTTTAAACATTCAAGTGATTTTAAACTATTCTAATGAAAGAAGATGTGATAGAGAAGTCAATTCGGACCTTTTTCTGTGCGCACACACAGAGCAGCACAGACAGCACAAGAAAATTGGCTTATGTGAACTTAAACAATTAAGAAAGAAAACAGATGTGTATTATTATATTGGATCAGAGAATTAGCCCTTAATGTGACAGCAGTCTAATTATTCATGCTCCTGTCTGTGTCATTAATCTTAATCAACAAAATACAAAGAGAAAATCACTTTTGTACCTTTAACCAAGATTAATAATAAAAAGATTAATAATATTTAATTTATACAATGAAGACTATGCAGTGTTATTTTACATTTGATTATTCAAGTTCTGTACCTGTATACTGTTAGATTTACCTGTAAAAAAAAAAAGCACTGTTATTTAATTTGTATCTATATTCTATTGTATTTACAAATGATTATAAATTTGTTTATTATTTTCTATGCAGATTGACTCCTCTACAAAATCACCTCAAGAATGATTCACTCTTTCCAAATAGAGCTATTCAAGTCATCTGGTGAAATTGTTTTCATATCGCAATATACAGTCCAACCAAAATTTATTCAGAGACCTTCAACATTTCACACATTATCACAGTTTATTCACTTTAGTTTAGGTCAACCAATTACCAAGCAATGCTTAATTTTGTTCAGTCTGTGGTGTAAAAAGGTCACAATAGCAATTAAAGAAAAACACATGACAACACACAAGCAAAACATGGTCAGGTCAAAGTGTCTGAATAATGTTTGTCCCCAATTTTTATCAATTTTAATGGTAGACCACTGTATGAAGAATTTTTGGGTATATGTCTCAGTTTATTTTGCAATCCTCACTTACATAAATGAACTATAGTGTCCTGCAACCACTAGTAAAAAAATATAAAAAATTATATCTGGTGTCTGAATAATTTTTGGTTTGACTGTATATCGCAGAAAAATATCACGCAGCCCTAACTAATTGAGCCTGGATGTTATTTCAATATAGTCTACAATACACAATGGATTTAAGAAAAACTATTACACGATCGAGAACAAGCCATTAATAAAACAAACAATAAAATGCTGACGTGAATGCCATTCCCCTTTAACACAACGTTATTGTGATGAAGTGATGTCAGCAACATTGGCTATTGGGCAGCATGGCACAAAGAGCTGCAATAAATGTGCCACCACAGTGTGGGTGCAGCTGGAACAATTAGGGTAATTCTACCTCTACTAACGGGCTCAGGGCCAGCTAACGCCCTCTCCCCACCAACACACATACACACACATGCACACACGTCAAGACGCACAACTGTAGGATAAAATCACACAATCTTTTAACCCTTCAACACTCTCAGGTGACTCGCAAGAGACCCTATTTAGCTTGGGAAACAAGCATGTCAGCAATTATGTCAACAAGATGAAGAGACAAAAAAAACAGCTGTTACAGATTTGGCCAGAATGTATCCTGGCCTGTGGTTTCCTGGTAAGAGAAATAAAGATGCAAATAATGCCTATTCAAAGCAACAGCTAAATTCTGCTTATTCATCAAGGTGTGGAAAGATAAGCAGTGCTGACGCACTTGATCTCAGGTGCCAGTATCTGTTCTCAACACCCTGATCATTAGACACATAAACACACCAGCATCAAGGCCTGTCAGCCTGATTGCCAACTTTAGACTACACTGCCACAGTGCCACCCAGTTTTTAGATTCAGAAAGTTGGCATCATATACGCACAGAAACCTGAAACCAAACTTGTGGTCAGGTCAATGGAACAGTTAGGCGAATATGACTGCCATAAAAAAATTAAGTATACTGACATAAACATTACATATCCAATCTAAGAGTATGATGCTGAAAATATATCCTCATTTACACAATCTTCCACTGAAACCAGTTGCACCGCCTTGGTATTGAGAAAGCAAACCCAACGTAACATATATGCCATGTCAGTGATGAATTTACAGATCATTGTGCAGTCTAAAGAAGCGTCACATTAGTAAAATTTCTGTTAATTTTCGTGGGCAAAAAAAACCAAAACTGTCTATTGTTAGTAGTGTAGCAAAGTATGATGAACAGTTCAAACAGAAGCAGCTTTCTGTTGGTACAATCTGCGTGTCCAGGTTGGACCCATTGTGAAATCTCCATCAGTAAATCTTTCACTTTTACCCATAATTCCCTATCGCGTGGATTCCAATTGAAATGACAGGATTTTGTCAGTGAAAAATTGACGATCAATGGTAAATGTGACTGCCCCTTACAGGGAAAAATGAGAATTATCCCATGATTTACTCATCCTCAAGCCATCCTAGGTGTATATGACTATCTTCTTTCAGACGAACATATAGATATATTTAAAAATATCCTGGCTCTCCAAATATTTATAATGGTAGTGAATGGGGGGGGGGTGTTTTTTGAAGCCCAAAATACATGAATCCATCTATCATAAAAAATAATCCATATGGCTCCATGTTAATAAAGGCCTTCTGAAATGAAGCGATGGGTTTTTGAAAGAAAAATATCCATATTTAAAACTTTATAAAGTAAAATAACTAGCTTCCAGCAGACAGCCATATGCATCAATTTGCGGCGAAAGAGTGAACTCTGACCTGACGCATACGCAATGACGAACACGGACGAGCAGAAGATAGAGCAAAAACAAACAAAAAAAATAAAATAAAAAAAATCACCGGTCACAAATTATAAGTCTAAAATGAGAAATTTTAAAGAGAAATGTTGGAGGATTTCGATATAAGAGAAGAGGAGCTTCAGTTTGTTGCACAGCCCTATTTGTTTGAACCGCGAGAGGCGTCTAGAGCTTTTACATAGGAAAACAAGGGCATATTGCGAACCAGCTGAACAAAAATCAATAATACTGGCATTTGCGAACTGCACAACATACGAAAAGAGTTCAAAAAGGCATAAAGAAATAATCAACATCATCACATATCATTTATGGAAAGATATGGGGCTCGCAAATATAGTCAATAAAGCCAGCTTCCAAAAAAATTATACAGACAAGTAAGTAAGGAAATATTGTTTCAAAATCATGAATAAAACCGAAATCACAGTATTGATCAAAAAATGATGATAGTATTTTGTGTGTTTGTGTGTGTCCATATTGCACAGCCCTAGATATAACTAACCACCATAGACAGTTAAGGGTCCCCTTCAATATTCAGATTAAGGGTTTATTGATAACCAATTCTCAAAATGTATCCTTGATTCCACCCAGTATTAAATGGGTAATTTCACCCCAAATTAAATTTATTACATAATTTACTCACCTTCAAGTCATTCCAAACCTTTTTGACTTTCTTCTGAAGAACACAAAGGAAGATATTTTGTAGAATGTGCCCATTGAGTTCCACGGTATAGATAAAAAAAATACATATACTTTATAATTTTAAAAGTCCGAAATATCTTCTTTTATGTTCCACAGAAGAAAGGAAAGTCATACAGGTTTGGAATAACAAGAGTGAGTAAATGATTACAGATTTTTATTTCTGGGTGAACTATCCCTTTAAATATTTGTTTACATCCTTGGTGAGAACACACTTTACAGCTGATAGGAGCTGTCATTAACTTGTCAACCCGCCTTTATTAAAAACATAACTTATCTCAAGGCTTAAATAATTCTTCAATTACTTTAAATTCTTGAAGAACATCCACTTCCCAAAAAATCACCCTTAAGTAACACCAAATATCATAATAATAACTGAAGGTGAAGAGGAGGAAAATAGACTGGTTAGAAGAAAATCAGATTTCAACGTGTCAGGGAAAGCACTTCCACTGTCTGCTTAGGAAGAGAGAGCTGATAAAGTGCGATGGGGTACATGATAAATACCACGGGGGTGTTGAGAAATATTGACAGATTAGTGAAATCTGTTTGTCAGTGTGGACGCTCCTGCACCACCCAGATTAGTTACACTTCCAGTCGGCTGCTAGTTAGATACTGGCTGTGTGTCAAAACCTAGTGAGATGTCCACTCTCAGACGATTGATTGCTTGGGAATGCGAATATGAATGCAGAACAATCTAAGCAGACAGCTTACTGTGTTTTGTGTGACACAGCCACTGACAACAACATTACACCAATAACACAAAGACATGTACAAACAGCCCCACCTTCATCCTCTAAGCCTTAACAAAATCTACATCACATAACAGCTCCGTGAAATGACAGGTTGAGGCTTGTTAGCTCGCAGAAAGAGTTAATATGTGGGCTTAACTAGCTGGCTAACGCCGCTAACGCTAGCTTAGCGCTGCCGCGTAACTGACTGACCGCCGTTAATCGCTGAAGCTCAAACCTCTTACCTCTTTTAACGGCCTCGTCATACGAAAGGAAGCCTATCCGTGACTCTTTGGCGCCCATGGTGCCCTCATTTCATGGCAATGGCATAAATGTACAGCGTGTGACCGGTGCCTGTTGCCTTGTTTTCCGTTGTTTTGTTTTTTCTCTCGGTATGGTGTTCCTATCAAGTCAAGCGGTAGAGTTTTGCGTTATCAACGAGTGACGCGTCTAAGCGACGACGCCTCCATACTTGTTCACGTGACTTTTCTCCAATCAGAACGCAGGGGGCGTATGAGCGTCAGTTTCGCGCAAGAAACGCAGCGCTGACGCATAGAAACCTTTCGCTCAGAGCTGGAGGTCTGGTCGTCGAGTTTAATATTCGTGGGGTTGATATTAGTTTATTATCGTGGTTGTGAGGAGCCAGTTTAACCAATTTGCACCGTGTTGCATCAGCGCAATAACACCATTTTCTTTACTTTGTCAGGACATGGTGTATATGGTATGATAATAAAATGGTTAATTATGAAATGATGACTTGATAAACCAATAAATAGCTTTTTCCCTGGTGGTCAGTTTAATATATTTGTGCACTGTGTGGACTTTTGCTCTGGAGAGCCCTCAGCTATTTTTATTCATTTTATCACCCACCAAAACTGATTCAAAAGTTTTAAAACATGTTAAGTCATATAAATTATTTTTTACTTAAAAAATTGCTTAAAGGGTTAGTTCACCCAAAAATGAAAATTATGTCATTAATTACTCTCCCTCATGTTGTTCTACACCCATAAGACTTTCGTTCATCTTCAGAACACAAATTAAGATATTTTTGATAAAATCTGATGGCTCAGTGAGGCCTGCATTCACAGCAATGCCATTGTAAATCTCAAGATCCATAAAGCTACTTAAAACATTTTTTAAAACTGTTCATGTGAGTTCAGTGGTTCTATCTTAATATTATAAAGCGACAAGAATACTTTTTGTGCGCCCAAAAAAACAAAATAACGACTTTTCAACAATATCTAGTGAAGGCCGATTTCAAAACACTGCTTCATGAAGCTTCGGACCTTTACGAATCGGATCAGTGATTCGGAGTGCCAAAGTCACGTGATTTCAGCAGATTAGCCGTTTGATAGGAGATCCGAATCATGATTCAATTCGTAACGCTCCGAAGCAGTGTTTTGAAATCGGCCTTCACTAGATATTGTTGAAAAGTCGTTATTTTGTTTTTTTGGCACACAAAAAGTATTCTCGTCGCTTTATAATATTAAGGTTGAACCACTGAACACACATGAACTGTTTTAAATATGTTTTTAGTAGCTTTATGGATCTTGAGATTTACAATGGCATTGCTGTCTAGAGACCTCACTGAGCCATCGGATTTTATGAAAAATATCTTAATTTGTGTTCCGAAGATGAACGAAAGTCTTATGGGTGTAGAACGACATGAGGGAGATTAATAAATGACATTATTTTCATTTTTGGGTGAACTAACCCTTTAAATAAATGTGATACCTAGAAGCAGCATTCTTTTATTCTAGTAAAATGAACCAAAAATGTTTTTGGTCTTGCGTAACGTTTTGAGTGTTATTTGATTATTTTGTTATGTGCTTTCGTCATTTTTATTGTTTTTATTTCTAATTATTAAAAAAAAAAAAAAAGTAATTTTAGTAAACTTCAACCTATTTTTTTTCAGTTAGTTGCCAAGGAAACATTTCTAATTTTCGGTAAAAGTTTGTTAAATTGTTAATCAAATATTTATATTTTGTTTTATCTCAGCTTTATTTCAATTAACGAAAACGTTTTGACTCTTATTTTTAAGAAATGTGTAATCTACACAAAGTCAGATCTGACAAGTAATTATTCAAATCAGTGCACATAAACATTAATCTTATTTAAGCCTCACCGATTAAAACAAGCTTCCAGACGCTTATCTTTTAGCGCCCCCTATGGCATTTAATGTGGTACAACTTGCAACACGAATGACGCTTGTAAAACTTGTCATAAGCCGGAAGAGACATAAATGTCACACATGGAGAGAAGGTGGACTCTTTTGCTTTGTCATAAATGTTAATGATCATAATGACATTTTGATTAGGTCATATTCAAGTAGTTTACAATTTACCATACGGTGCGCTGCGAATACGAAGTCATGTAAATAAGAAACGAGTTATTTTCGACACAGAAGACGGTTACTATAGACAAGCGGCGGCTCGCTGCAGCACACAGCAGAGAGGTCCACTTGTGATATGGGATTTCAGGTCTTTCTGTATGTGCCTAATGTAATTGGTGAGTAATTATTACGTGACTTCGGTACATTTATTGCAGCAGCAGAATTCATTTTACAGAATCAAAAATATTATATCACTACAATTATGACACATTTAAATTAATCAGTAAACGTACCCTAAGGATGGTAGCTGTTTGTGATGCAAACTGTTTCTTTTTATTTTATAGGTTATATCCGTGTTCTTCTTGTTCTCATTTCTTGGATTCTGTATAATTACCCAGAGAGTTTTGTACCCCTGTATGTGTTATCAATTATATTGGATGGTAGGTATTTATATTACATCTAGGGAAATTATAAATACATGCACTCTTAAAAATAAAGGTTCATTATTGGCATCTGTGGTTTCATGAAGAACCTTTAACATCCATGGAACCTTTCCATATATATATAAATATTTCATATAATACAATATATATATATTATATATATATTAATGTTTTTTTTTTTTTTCAATATTTGGGTCAATGACGTGACAGATCATTTTATTGTCCAAAGACCTTAGTAATAATAAAAAACAAAGATATTACATCCAAAGCATGTAAGGTAGTACAACTAGATCTCTTTTATTGAATCCAAAAGGTTTTAATTATATCTTGCTACATATAAAGGTATTTTAAAGATTTTGAAGTTTCAAAAGGTCATTCGGTTTAACCAAATTAATGTTTTCACTTGCTCATACGCATGTCCCGAAACATCAGTTCATTCGGTACAACCACTATTTTAAAAAACTTGTACTAAATATAAAATGTTTGATTGTTCTTTTGCTAGCTAGCTAGATATCAGCCTGTTAGCACTGTTTGAAAATATCGTCATTCAGTATAACCAAAACTGTCATTTGGTAAAACCGAAATTTTGGTTAAACTGAATGACTTTTTTGGTGACAAATTTTGTCCATCTTGTAAAAAATGACAAAAGCAGTGTTAACTGATTATAAAAACCACATAATCTCATTGTTAACACTTAATAAAACTTCAAAATTAATTATATCTCCATTATGTTTTTTTATACTTTTAAAAACCTTATTCGTCAATGACCCACTTATTATATTATTATCTTTTAGTTTGTTTATATTTTCTTTTGTGCATTTTATATCCTTTTAGTTGTATTTTTATTTTTATATCCTTTAAGTCCTTATTTTACGTATTATTACTTATTATTTACATAATTTATTCTGCTGAAAATATATACATGCAACTTGTAACATGCATCATCCAGGAGCCTCTCATGCCCTACTGAGCTCTCAGTTTGACAAGTGTCACTGCAGGGTAAAACCTTGGCAAACACAACTTTAATTATTGATTTAAGTATATTTAACAACTGTTAGTATTTACATTTATTGATTTAGTATTTAATCTTTGTGCCAGGGGTGGATGGCTGGGCGGCACGTCGGCTGCAGCAGACTTCCAGGTTCGGTGCATGGCTGGATGTGGTCATTGACAATGTAGGACGTGGCATGCTCTGGAACATGCTTTATGATGTAAGTTCAGTCAGTACTTGTTTGCCCTGAACTTATTTGTATTCAAATTTTTCACTTTATACTTTGTGCTTTGGAAGTGGGGCTGGCTGGTGTCTTCAGTAGAGTGGTGTGTATTTGTGTGCAACCACAATGCCAGAGGTGCTCAGTGGAAGAACACTTTTACAGAGAGCCCAGTGTGGGTGCAGGCAGTGATGGCAAAAGGTATGACAAATTCTTTTTTCTTTTAAACATTTAGATTTTTGAAAGCACAGAATGAATAGTGTTATTCTTCATGCAGGCTTCAAGACTCCTTTGGGCATTCTGACAATAGCAGGTCTCCATGTTTTGCCTGTGTGGCTGTATGGCTACCAGCATGAGGTGCTGTCTCAGGCTTTCTATGCCCCAAACTGGCTACATATTCTGGGGATTCTGGTGCTGGCAGCAGGACGCTTGCTGGGCTTTGCAGTTGAGGTAAGGAGCATGTTTACCCAGCATTATCATAAATTATGTCAGCAAAATTAATGTTTTCATCATGTCTCATTTTGCAGATGTGGTGCATCGTAACCCATCTGAAATTCTTATCGTTGGATGAAGAGGAAGAAAAGGAGAACTAGGGATCTCTAAATTATTCTTTAGGATGTTGTTAGGGTTTCAGATTGAATTTCTGCTCTAATGAGCATGTGAAAAAACATGTTGAAGGTTACTTATGGAAAATAATAAATCAGTTTACCAGGGAGTAATGTTGCAGGGATATATTTATATTCCCTTGAAAACCTTATAAAGTTATACAAATGTATACCAGAGCCTTAAAACGCACAAGTGTTTAGGAAAGGAAGCTCTTTGCACTACAATAGTTTCTGATATAAAATTGCACGTAATGTATTTATTTTGAATTTATTGTTTGGGACAGTAAATATAGCAGTAAAGCATGCTGCTAGCAAGGGCAAGGTCATGGGTTCACTTCTCAAGAAATGCATGAGCTGATAAAATGTACACCTTGAATGCAGTGAAAGTTGCTTTGGAGAAAAACATCTGGCAAATGCATAAATGTAATATTTAATATTTAATTTAATGTAAAATCTAAAATTACATATAAA
>RJVU01057378.1:1076019-1088670 GCA_003731715.1 Anabarilius grahami
TTGGTGGACAGCCATTTTTAGGTCTCTCCAGAGATGCTCAATTGGGTTTAAGTCAGGGCTCTGGCTGGGCCATTCAAGAACAGTCACAGAGTTGTTGTAAAGCCACTCCTTCGTTATTTTAGCTGTGTGCTTCGGGTCATTGTCTTGTTGGAAGGTAAACCTTCGGCCCAGTCTGAGGTCCTGAGCACTCTGGAGAAGGTTTTCGTCCAGGATATCCCTGTACTTGGCCGCATTCATACTTTCCCTCGATTGCAACCAGTCGTCCTGTCCCTGCAGCTGAAAAACACCCCCACAGCATGATGCTGCCACCACCATGCTTCACTGTTGGGACTGTATTGGACAGGTGATGAGCAGTGCCTGGTTTTCTCCACACATACTGCTTAGAATTAAAACCAAAAAGTTCTATCTTGGTCTCATCAGACCAGAGAATCTTATTTCTCACCATCTTGGAGTCCTTCAGGTGTTTTCCATGCAGGCTCCATGCAGGCTTTCATGTGTCTTGCACTGAGGAGAGGCTTCCATCGGGCCACTCTGCCATAAAGCCCCGACTGGTGGAGGGCTGCAGTGATGGTTGACTTTCTACAACTTTCTCCCATCTCCCGACTGCATCTCTGGAGCTCAGCCACAGTGGGTTCTTCTTTACCTCTCACCAAGGCTCTTCTCCCCCGATAGCTCAGTTTGGCCGGACGGCCAGCTCTAGGAATGGTTCTGGTCGTCCCAAACATCTTCCATTTATATATTATGGAGGCCACTGTGCTCTTAGGAACCTTAAGTGCAGAAGAAAGTTTTTTGTAACCTTGGCCAGATCTGTGCCTTGCCACAATTCTGTCTCTGAGCTCTTCAGGCAGTTCCTTTGACCTCATGATTCTCATTTGCTCTGACATGCACTGTGAGCTGTAAGGTCTTATATAGACAGGTGTGTGGCTTTCCTAATCAAGTCCAATCAGTATAATCAAACACAGCTGGACTCAAATGAAGGTGTAGAACCATCTCAAGGATGATCAGAAGAAATGGACAGCACCTGAGTTAAATATATGAGTGTCACAGCAAAGGGTCTGAATACTTAGGACCATGTGATATTTCAGTTTTTTTTTAATAAATCTGCAAAAATGTCAACAATTCTGTGTTTTTCTGTCAATATGGGGTGCTGTGTGTACATTGAGGAAAAAAAATGAACTTAAATGATTTTAGCAAATGGCTGCAATATAACAAAGAGTGAAAAATTTAAGGGGGTCTGAATACTTTCCGTACCCACTGTATATATACACACAGTCAAACTAAAAATTATTCAGATATTTTTTGTATATTTTTACTAGTGGGTGCAGGACACTATAGTTCATTTATGTAAGTGAGGATAGCAAAATAAAGTAAACTGTGACATATTATACCCAAAAATTCTTCATACAGTGGACTACCAGTAAAATAGATAAAAATTTGGAACCAAATATTATCCAGACACTTTGACCTGACCATGTTTTGCTTAAGTGTTATCTGACATAATTAAGATTAATTTTTTCTGACACAGTTTAACTCTTGAGATCTTGTCATATATTATTACCATTTTTTAAACTATAGTGAATAAACTGTATTCAAGGTGTCTGAATAAATTTTGGTTTGACTGTGTGTGTGTATATATATATATATATATATATGTACACACGCAATTATTTAAATACATTTTATTAACTAGTATTATAGTACACCCTCTTTTTTGCTTTTTGCTCACCATTGCAATTTGATAAAAAGAAAATACAGTAAAACAGTAATGAAACATTATTACAATTTAAAATAATATTTTTTTATTTCATGTGAGGGCAAAGTTGAATTTCCATTACTGTCACATGATCCTTCAGAATCAATCTAACATGAGTTGCTGCTCAAGAATAATTTCTTCTTATTGAAGACAGTTATGCTGCTCAATATTTTTGGGAATTGTGATTCTTTGATGAATGGAGAAATATTCTCTAACAACTTCTCTAGTCTTTACTGTCACCTTTGATCAATTTAATGTATCTTTGTTGAATACAAGTATATATTTTTTACCTTCTCCCCTTTGTAATTTATGAACACTGTATCTTATATGTTTTAAGCTTGCCTGGGCTACTTTTGTTATATGTTCTGTTGAAACTGTTTTGTTGAAATGTTCAATAAAAATGTAAAAACCTCATAAAACTTTCATTAGCCATGCTTTAGGATGGATACATTTAGGAGATGTTCCCTAAATGAAACACCTGGTCATTAATTTTCATGACTTTAGTGAAAAAGTAAGCAAATATCTTTCAGAGGTACACATGCTGAGTACAGTCTTTTATTCAATTTTTGTTCAGCCACCAATCCACCCGAAAGAGTGGTTTTTGTAGGATCCCGTCGCATTCAAGTCATAGACTCAAACATAACACATTGATTGCAGAAACAGGTGGAGAATAATCATGTAAAGGCAAAAAATAAAGCAATTTTAATACTTCAGAAGCAATATTGCTCATTGTAGTCTATTAGACAGCTCTATATTGTTTTTTTGTGTGTTAGAAGTAGTTACAGATTTTCACAATGGTGGATACAAATGAGTTTAATAATGATTTGGTGGTTACAGATGTACAATGTACAGCAGACTCTACTGGGGGTGAATTACATAAAGCCAATGACTGAAGAATATCCAAGCAGAGGCTCACTGTGGCACAGGTTACTGACATTTCCAGGGTAACAGTCAGTATCAATGTTAAACAACACAAATTTCCTCTTTTTTTGCCATTGGACTTCGCTCCTAGAGTGTCTCCAATGGATATAGACAAACAAGTCTTAAAAACAAAATCATAAAAAGATCACTTACACTCATAGGTTGTTACTTCAAGGATTGCCATCGTCCATCTGAAACAGCACTTTGGCTAAATCACAATCTACACGTGGCAGCACGTCGGAGGACTTCATTAAGATAATTAGCATGAAAAAGGCCCCACTTTATCGTCATCAACCCGTAATTACATTCTCAAACACTCTGAGGGCAGATTTCGAAGAAAAGTGAAGGATTGTAGTGACAGGATTGCTTTTATTGTCAGAGGATGCAATTTATTAATTTCAGCGATCAGTTTAATACTTTTGAGTCGCAAAGTTCATTCTTTGTTCTCTTATTTCATGGGACATTAACTGCTCAGTATAAGATTGTTTTTCTGTCACTATGGAGCTCACTGGGACAATAACCACTTGTAGCTATGCATCTACGTCTATATACAATTACTTAAACATGCAAAGAAAGAGAACATTTGACCCAGAAGCACCTTTGTTTTTGTGGGGATTGTGGCCTATTCAGATTAAAAAACCCCCAAAAAACAGTAGGGATTTGATCAAGTGATCAACTATCTTTCTAACCATGAAACGCCACTTGAGGTTGACGAATGAGCCCTTGAATCGACATTCAGAAGGAAGCAATCAGAGCTACGTTATAAATTCTTTTAACATCCACCAAGCTTACTTATTTCCCATGTGCATTATCTGATGTTCATATTCCTAAACTCATCATCTGATATGAGAACTCCACTAATTCAGTCCACATAGAGTCAATAGAAATGCAAGTTTGCAAGATCACAGTTTATTTGTTAAAATATTCCATCTCTCTAACCAAGGCAAATTCCCGTCCTTCCCTCGCGGTCTCATGTATGGTATTTTGACCACCTGATTCTTCACAATCAAGCCTCAACCTTAACAATAAAGGGATTTTTAAGGAGTGAAAATTAGCAAAATAACGTCCCTCACATGTTGTAGCCAATCTCTTGCTCGGGTAACAGGGCGAAAGGTGTTTGAAATTCTGCAGATGGAGGTTTCGGCCAAAGCAAGCTACTTGTAAAAGGCTAAAAAATTAGATCCCCACCAGCTGAGAGTCCTTTAAGACTAAGGCTGGGACATCAGCTCGAGCTGGGGTCCTGGTGCTGCAGCTGCTGCCGTGATCGAGGGCTTAAAAAACTGCAAGACATTAACAGCACATTCTACATGACTAGCCTGCAGCAAGGCTTTGTTTCTGCAAAAAAAAAAAAAAAAATTACATTGAGTTCTCTATGAGGTATGAGAAAAAAATCCACCAATTTAATCGCAACAGTCCTCATTCAACTTGAAATGTTCTCCTTGTCAACTTGGTTACGAGTCAGTGTATCTTTTGGATATTTGAGAGAAGAGCGGCAGTGAAATGAGTCAGACTGGTTGGATTTGGAGTGGTACAGGTGCATTCAGCAAAATATTGCACTGATACTACACAATCGTGTGTGGATTCACACCCCTGCACACTATACCGTAGGTTCCCCTGCAGGAGAGCCTCTTTACAATGACAGGTGCTGAACTCAGCCTTTTTTTGGTGTGTCCAGTCAGCTGGCAGTGGGCCAGGGGTGTTAATCTACGCCCCATGGGGCCGAGCTCTGAAAGGAAAACAACAACGATCTGGGAAACCTGGTCCCGTAACTCTCACCGCTCCAGCTTATATATATATTTTGTGTGTGTGTGCGTGAATAAGGCTTCGCTATGACAGAAAGCCGGCTTTGTGAACTCGTCCTCCCACTATGTTTAGTTTATATTATGGCAATTTGCTGTGGTCGCACATGTATTATTATTAACAGAAGTCATTTTGGCTCATCTGTTTGCAACATTACACCTACAAGTTGTAGCATACCTTGCATATAAATTATTGGCAGTTTAAAATAAGCTATGTCAGTACTAAGGGAATACAAAACCAGAAGAGAACTTAAAACAAGGTATCTAGAGCATTCGTAAACCCACTGGTCCATGAATTCCACACATGACATGAATTAATAATAAAAAAGCAAAAATAAACATAATGGTCCATAATGTAACATGGCTGGTCTCATTTTCCAGAGAGCACACAGGTAATCCTCAAATGCAAAGCTTTGCATTACATGAAGTCAAGCTCTAATCCTCTTGTTAATGGGGACACGGACGTCTACGGATGTTCCTTCACTCAGTTACAGGAGAGACGTTCTGTGGGCGCATTTTCTGAGAGCAATTTCTTCCACAAATAGACGATGTGGTGATAAAGTATTTTTGTAGTGTGGAGCAACTCTCCTTCAAATACAAAATAAAATAAAATAAAAAAAGAACAAAGGGTGTGTTTTCCGTCTTTGTTGGACTGCTGTTTTTTAAGTCAACTCCAAATGAAGTCAGAGAATTGGTCGGGTTCTTCCAAGTTGCGAGAAGAGTGAACAAATTCAATGAATGTTTGCTTATCCATCATGAGTGTTAGCATGGTTGGAAAGATATCATAGTTTTTCTCCCATTTTAAGGAAAATGGGCACGGGGAGTTGCTGGTAAAAGTGAATTGACAATCCAAGAGCTTGAGAAGCTTAAGATGATATTCACACTCCCTGCCCGTCTTGACTACTTGTGAATAAATGGGTGTGGAGGAGTGAAATGGGGGTGGGTGTGCACATCTATATGTTTCAGGTGGGCAGTGGGGTGGGCTTCCCAGCCATTAGCCCAAGCAGGAGCGTCCGGCACCGTGGCTCTGGGAAAGCAGGAAAGACTGCACCACCTGCTCTGTGACCTGGGGGCTCGTGTTGACGTCCTCCAGCGCGTTGGCTACCGCAAACTGCCTGTCCCTTAAACGATTCCAGTTGGACAGAATATTGTGGTACTCAAAGACCTTCTCGTAGTTTCCAACTGAGTTGTACAGTTTTATCAGGCCTCTGTAGTCATATTCCAGTCCACTGTAACCCTCCCCGAACAGCTTTTTGCCTGCAGGAAAGAGACAAATACTTTAGGTTTAGGTTAAGAACAAGGTTCTACATTTTGAGAAGAAATAGGGGTGGGCGATTACGATTTTGAAATTTTATTTCATGATCACGATGTAGTTATTTTTGCTTTATACATTCTGATACCACTAAAGTTTCATAATTCTTCTAAAAAACACTATTACTAGCATAAAAAAATCCCTCAAGCTTACTGAAGAAAAATAAACAGTGATGAAGAGTAAAGAAAACAAACAAACTACAATAGAGCAAATACACAAATGAAATAGACCTACCTGAAAACCTCAAGCACTAGAAATAAGAAATACTACATAAAATAAATCAAAATGTATAAAAAAACCAATGCATAATATAAATTAAATATACATTTATTCTTATTAAAGTTACAAAAGGGATTCAGTCAAAAGCAGTGAGAGATCTCTCTTTTTTGTTGCTTGATTATCATTAAAGGTTTATTCACCCCAAAATAAAAATTCTGTCATTAATTACTCACCCTCATGTCGTTCCACACCCGTAAGACTGACATTCTTCTTCAGAAGACAAATGAAGATATTTTTGATGACAGAATGCTGTCAGATTTCCTTCCATTGAATGCCTTTGAAACTTCCACTTTGACACTTCAAAAACTTCATAAAGAGATCGGAAAACTAATCCATATGAATCAAGCAGTTTAGTCAAAATTTTCTGAAGAGAATCGATCGCTTGTCATGACAAACAGATATGCGTTTATGAAGTTTTTGAAGAGTCACATTGGAAGTTGCAAAGGCAGTCAATGGAAGAAAATCTGACAGCATTCGGTCATCAAAAATATCTTAATCTGTCTTCCGAAGAAGAACGAAAGTCTTACGGGTGTGGAACGACATGAGGGGGAGTAATTAATGACAGAATTTTTATTTTGGGGTGAACTAACCCTTTAATAATGACAGCAGGTAAATTTGGATGCTGTTACTTTAAGAGTGGCAAAAAGCACTCTGTTCAGTTCTCACACACTCTATAAGCAGCATATCATGTGCGCGTGTCTCTCGGACAGCAAGTACATATACTGAAATAAGTTCTCTTTCGCTGCTAATTGTGATTCAACGGTTTAAGATCAACTGTTTTTAAAATGCAGTGCTTAAAAACACATGCAAATAAGGTTTTGTGATCCCGCAGCACAGTAATGTCACATGAGCGTAACCGAGATAGAGACGATAGTCCAAAATCTCTACCGGTTGACAAATTTCTACCGGTTAATCATGTCTACCGGTATATCACCCACCCCTAAGAAGAAATTAATACTTTTATTCAGCAAGGAAGCATTAAATTGATCAAAAGTAACTTTTACATTGTTGCAAAAGTTAATTTAAAATAAATGCTGTTCTTTGGAAAAAGTCTAAATAAATTAAAAATAAACTAAACCATCTTGAGACAAAACAATGGCAGTGACATATTTTAAGATATGTCAGTGCAAGTTACTTTCAGTTAAAACAGCTCAAACATGCATTTTATTCTGGGACTAGGCTTAAGCCTTGTTTGTGAAACCAGGGGTAAATTAATTAAAGACATAAAATTTTTAAAATGTAAAATTAAAATNNNNTAACCAATTTTGGCCAACGTATATATCCAATATCAACCGACATGAATAAAAACAAACAAAGAAAAACAAAAAAACAGCTGATAACTGATGGTACCAATATGCCATGCATGTCCACTCAAAATGCAACTACAAAAGTAACCCTCACCAATAGCGATGGATCGCAAGTAGAGGCGCTCGGCATCATCGTACTGATTCATGTCGTAGTTATAAAGCGAGGCCAAGTGTCCCACTGACAGAGCCACCTCATAGTCCTCCTGTCCCAACAGCTGCTCCTTGATCTGAATGGCCTTGATGTGCATCTCCTCTGCCTCCTGCATTAAAATCACACCATGGAAAGGTCAGTCAGCCCAACAGCGACCTCAAAAGCACTGTTGAGTTTGGCTTACACAATAGAAAAACACAACGATCTTTCACAACGATCCCCTTGTGGTGATTTCCATATACTATTACAATGGTAATATTCTCACAGGTTTAAATAAGGAAGAATTAATAAAAACCTTGAATTTGCGCATGGACTGGTAGAGGCGGCCCAGGTTGCCGTAGTGTTTCGCCGTCTGAACGTTAAACTCTCCGAAGGCTTTTTTGGCCAACTGGAGAGAGGAGAGGTGCAGATCATGGGCCTCCTGCAGGAGGCGTTCCTCTGTTTCTTTGTTATGGCAATCGATGGCAATCTCCTCCAGGATTAGGGCTTGAGATATAACATCAGAAATACAAATTAGCTTGATGTAACTTGATTTTTCAATGAAGTAAAAAAAGAAAGCCTAAACAAACTGAAGAGTGAAAAGATAATGCTACTTTGAACTGTCAAGGGCCGTCTTAATGTTGTCATTCCAGTAATGCAGCTGTGAATGAGGGGAGTTATGAAAGCTTTCCAAAGTGCTAGTCTCACCTTTCACCCTCTTGGACGAGGCCAGCAGCAGATGGTCTTCAGGGAGAATGTGAGTTATGATGTCTATGGCACGTTCTGCGTGGAATCTAAAAGCCAAAGTATGAAACTGGTACGTTATTGGATAAACATTTCCATGAAAAAAAAATACAGAGGAAAAAAAACAATTCCAAAAGAACAACTTAATTGTGTTAAAGGTTAGGGCAACTACTGGACATCTGTCATGGACTTCTTAACACTCGAGGGACACATAAAATGTTATCAAAATTTGTACGGGATTAGTTGCAACCAAAAATACTGTTTCGTCTTGGAAAGTGGCAGCTTGCTGTTCAAGAAGTGACCCAAGACACCAATTCAATTATTCATATTTTCATGGTGATCTTAATAAGAGGAATGTTTGTCTTCTTTCATAAAAACATCATTGCTATTTTGCCTCTGACCGATTATGTGTTGTTCAGTGTTGCCTAATGAATTCTGTTTTTGAAGCGAGGGAGTCCCACATCACCCAAAGATTAGATTTTTGTAAAAAAATAAAAAATAAAAAAGGTAATTTAATGAAGGATTTATTCAGAATGATTCAAAGGGTTAACAATTAAGAGTTCTTTTTAAAAATTTCATTAAGAGAACCTGCTCATAAGAGTCATTTATTCATGAATCATCTACAATCTATTCGATTTAGAAGCATTTGAGTGCAAGCACTGAGTAGTAGTACAGGAATCATTGATATTGTCCATTTACTAGGGGTGTAACGGTACATGTATTCGTCTCGAACCGTAGGGTACAGACGTCACGGTTCGGTTCATGCAGTTAGACGATGAATACAGTCATTCACAGGCGATCCGCACTCCAATCCAGAAGGGGGCACACGTGGTAATTCAACGGTGTTTGCTAACCGCCACAACAGGATAAACCACAGAAGAAGAGCAGACGATCTAGATATGTGTAATCTCTCAATCCGTGTTTTAAACGTGGAAAGAAAGCTTGAGAATAATATCTCACATAGCATTACATTTACCTCAGGCAAGTCATTTAGTGTCCACAACTTAGTTCACTAAAGAGCATTTCACTAAAAATATGCACTATATTAGCTTATATATTCATTATATTTACTTTACCTTTTAGTAATATCTTAATTATTTAAAATGTTTAAATACATTTGTAAAAAATAAAATAAATTATAATTGAATTTATTTAAAGAGAGAGACACAATTTGTTCAATAAACCACTGTTTAATAAAAGGAGGAAAAAATAAGCAATTTTATGTTTAGATTTCTTCCCCCTGTTGTACCAAACCGTGACTTCAATACCAAGGTACGTACCGAACTGTCATATTTGTGTATCGTTACACCCCTTCCATTTACCCACCCAGATGTCAGCATAATTCTTTAAATATGTAACTAACGCACCAAGGACAGGATTGAGACACTCACAGTGCGTTATCGAATTTTCCAGAGCTGTACTGATGGACGTAGGACGAATACGCCAAGTCCTCATGTGCAGTTGCAACATGAATATTCTTTCCTCCAAACACTGACTGCCGAATATCGAGTGCAATCTGAAGGTAGAACAAACCAATAACAAGTAAATCACCCATTGTCTTTCAAAGAATGAGAAAATGTTTTATTTAAATGTGCAAAGAACCAAAATTTTAAGTAATTCTTACAGTAGCTCACCTGGTAAATTACCACTGACTGACAGATATTATCCACATTTAAGAGATAAAATCCATAATCTAGTAGTGTATCTGAGTATTTTGGGTGCTTGTGCCCAAAATGTTCCCTGAAAACAAAATGTGGAAATACATAAGCATTTCATCACTGTCAAACTGAACATAATTTCAACACCAGCCACACTTTAAAAAAAATACACATGATAGTTCATACCGTGCCAAAAAGACTGCATGTTTTATCAGTTGTTCAGCTTTCCTGAACTCCCGCTTAACAACACAAGCCTGCAGGGATCAATTTCATGATTATGTAATGCGACAATGGATCAGAAGCTTACATCTATTTAGAAAAACTCCAACATCCAGCAATCACTGACCTTAGAGGCTTGTCTGAGAACATCAACTACTACTTTCACAGGTAAGCCGACAGTGATCTCCCTCATAGCCTCTATACACCACCTATAAGCCTAAAACAGATAAGGAACACAACTGTAGAGCAGCCGTTCACCAAACAGACTTCTGGTGTTGTTGAAATGGGACTCACCTCATCATAGTGGCTTTTGGCAAAGAGCAGGGCACACAGTTCTCCATACAGGGCAGCCTTATTAGCCTGATGGCCGTGTTTGGCTAGTTTGTCCATGTAAGACTGGGCCAGTTTGAAAGTCTCTTCTCCCAGGTGGTATTTGCAGTTGCCATTACGCACATGAAGTAACCTGGCACACAAAGTCACAATAACACATTAATAACATATTAATAACACTGTTAATATGACTAACTGACCATTTACAGTTAGAACAGATTCAAGCTAATCGTTTACTCACCTCACACAGCACTCCACTGCACGATACCAGTGAAGAACCTCATCATGTAATGTGCACAGCTGGAGACAAGACAGAAAGACTTTCTCTGCATCTCCATACCAACCGGCATCTGATAAAAAGCCACCTGAGATGGAAGAAAAGTATTATTACAACTGTGCTTGTTATTATAAGCTGAAACAGCAGAAAATTGAGCCAGAGTGAACCATACCTAAAACAAAGCCAAACTGTATAGCTTTCTCTTTCACATGCGCATCTGACTCTGCTATGTATGAACATCGGCGGCTGAAGGAGTTGGCCAGGACTGAAGCGACCTTCACACCGTGGTCCATCAGAGCCTGAAAGCAGTGGTGTAAGAGGTGCCTGTGGAAGAAAATATGTTCTAAGTCTTTCATCTAATCACTTACGAAACAATATTTTTCATATATTTTAGTTGCCTTTTCTGAGGTGAGGGTATAGGGATGATTCTTTAACTTTATGCAATGACAAATATTATAGTAGTATATAACTAATGGTGGACTAATTCAGTTTTTAGCTGATATCTAAGATAGCAGATTGGCTTATATAATGCCAATACATATAACTCTTTACATATTAACATATATAACACTACCGGTCAAAAGTTGGGGGTCTGTAAGATTTTGTTTTTTTAAAGAAATTAATAATTCTTTAACATGGATGCATTAAATTGATCAAAATTGACAGTAAAAATATTGTTTAAATTCAATTTCAAATAAATCCTGTTCTTTTGAACTTTCTATTCATTAAAGAATCCAGAGAAGAATGTATCACAGTTTACACAAATATATTAAGTAGCACAACTGTTTTCAACATTGATAATAAAAAGAAACATTTCTTGAGCACCAAATCAGCACACTAGAATGATTTCTGAAGAATCATGTGACACCGAAGACTGGAGTAATGGCCGCTAAAAATAATTTATCTTTGTCAGCTTTGCTAAATTAGTAGAGAATTTAAATTTAGCTGGTTTCTGCATCATGACAAAGTCTATCACTACATATATTACTCTACAACCCAGTCTGGCAAAGATGCTAATGAAGGCTTGTGCCATATACACCATGTGAGATTTGAATCATCAGACCAAAATACACACACACACACACACACGTTCGTTTTTGTGAATTGTGGGGACATTCCATAGGCGTAATGGTTTTTAAACTGTACAAACTGTATTTTCTATCCCCCTACACTACCCCTACCCCTAAACCTAACCATCACAAGAAACTGTGCACACTTTTACTTTCTCACAAAAACTCATTCTGTATGATTTATAAGCCTTTTGAAAAGTGGGGACATGGGGTAATGTCCTCATAAGTCACCTCTTTTTGTAATACCTATGTCATTTTACACATTTGTGTCCTGATATGTCACAAAAACATGCACACACACACACACACACACACAATCTCATACAGTGTGGCCATATATACATCTTTAATGTATGGCTTACTAATGAGCTATATTACCTTGACAGATAGACTAAGAGTGGACTCAGGTGTTAATTACCTTTTGTCAGAGGCCCTGAGGACTTTGGCGAAGACCTCCAGCTCACAAAACTCCCCTCCCAGCTGGCAGAGCCGGCCTTGCTGGTAAAGCTGGAACACATGAAGAACTGTGAGATTGTTGACCCTACTGTACATGTGACACAGCAAAGACAACTCAAGCCTTCCCTTGGGGGTGCAAAGGCCTAGAAAACCAGGAAAAGTAGCCAATATGAAGACAGAATGTACAATCAGGAAGAGTTTGTGCAAGACCAATACGTAACATGTGCCAATAATATTTTGTTTGTGTTATGGCACATTTGGTTTACAAATCAAATTACTTAACCCTTACTGTTATCTGAAGCTAAAAACTATAATCACCTTAAGTGGTTCTCAAGGCCCCCAATTGTCCACAACAATATTCAAAGACCCCATGAATATCCAGTTGTTCATGATTTA